>JAHWFP010207382.1:22850-40484 GCA_023313725.1 Lithobius niger | reverse complement strand
ACGATTTGACAAACAACACAGAATAAACAAATAAAGGGAAAAAAACTGCAAGTTTTTATTATGTCAAAGTAAAACGTTATTACAAACAAAAACGTCAAGTATGCCGTAAAAAAGTTGGATATGTGATTGGATTTTCACTTGTTAAAATAAACACGGATAAAACTTGATGATTTTTAATTGAAATAATAAAATGTAAAATTGAGAAAATTCCATCTGTTTAGGTGCTGTTGTGCTTTACGTTTTAAAATTTTATGATTGGTAAAGCACAACAGCACCTAAACAGATGGCATTTTCTCAATTGTACATTTTATTATTTCAACTAAAAATCATCAATTTTTATCCGTGTTCATTTTAACAAGTGAAATTTCAATCATATAACCCCCTGCTTTACGGCACTCTTGACGTTTTTGTTTGTAATCCGTGTACCATTTTTATCAGCTATGGCGTCGCGCTACAAAGCTTTAAGCATGCAGTCGATTGTTGCTGGCCACTTTGAAACAATTCAACTCAGCTCTGAAAGTCTCCATCTACGAAATAAATACACCATTCTGTCGTTTCTAGCTGCGAATTTCGAGGCCTCGAAATTAACAACGTAGCTTAGTTTGGTTTAAATGTATATCGTTTAGCTGAAACACGGATTCTTTCACGATTATTTATTTGGAGCCGTGACCCTAAGCCGTACGCCCTATCTAACATTATACAAAAAAGGGTTTCAAAGGGTTTAATATACAACACCCCCTTCAACAATCGACTTTTTAGCAAAGACATACCACGTGCACGAAGAATAGATAAGGAGTTTGCAGAGTGGCATTGTTCCTTAATCACAATGGTTAAAACAATGTAAAACAATCAAAATGATCGTTCAGGGACCTGTAACTCCGGAATAGCTGGATCAATCGAAAAAGTGGTCTCTGTGAGGGTGAAGAACAGGGAAATTTCTGGCTTAGATCATTTTCAGATTTTAGGTAGGTGCAGTAGTTTTTTCTGAAACCGTGTCACACAAGAACAAGAACAACACCAACAAGAAGTAAACAGTTTTCAAATTTTCGTGTGGCTCCGTACGTTTACTCTTGCACGGAATTGCATAAAAGTTGGTATAAACTTGGGAAAAGTTGCTATCTACTACCTGGTCAAGTTTGGTCTAAATATATTGAGAAGAAACGGAGAAATTAATAGTTTTAGTTTAGCTGGAGAGAGGACTTCAATTATATCTATATCCCATGAAGTTTTAAAATCAAATAAAATAGGCGAAATTTAAACATGGATTATGGAAATGGCAATTGAAAACAAACTGATAATTCCAGTTAAAAATTTGTTGAAAAAATAAATTTCATGAAATGAATAAATGTGTGTACGCGTTGTATGCATTATCTTTTTATTTAGGCTGCGTGCAGCCATCGCATAAATAAGATCCTTAATCCGTATAGAAATTAAGTGTAAAAAAAAACTGGTACGCCGTTTAGAAAAAAAAATCATGAGAGCTCATATCCCCATGGAGTTCACAGATGTGAAGGCACACAAATAAAAAAAAAACGGATTCCAAACAAACTATAATTTAACTCCATTTCCAGAAGAAATAGAAAGAAATAGAAAAGACCCAAAAAACACAAGGAGTGCAAGGATTAAAAAAAAATTCTTTAATGGTATCAGAAAGTGAGCGCAATTAGTGTTTGATGTTGGCCATGTTAGTGTTTGCGTTAGTGTTTGTGTTTAATTTCTGTATTATACAGACGTTTTGCGATTTGGGATTTGTTTTGTCTGTACTGTTTCATGTAAGCGTAGCTCAAACAAGTTCCAGGGGGGGGGGGGGGGGAAAAATTTGGATGCACAGGGGCAAATTGCACTCCAAAATAGCACTTTGCACTCCAGAAAGAAGCAACTCTTGGGGTGCAAAATTGCACACCAAAACTGAATTTTTCATAACTTTTGAACCGCACAAGCTAGAGACTTGCGGTTTGCGGAATTTTAAACAGCTTGGAATCAGATTTCCTGTTACACCATTCCTTCCAAAGAAGTTAAAAGTCCATTTTTTTTACAACATTTGATTAAACTATGTGTATAAGTTTTTCAGTTGAATAGTGAAGTTAAGTGAGTTTTAAGCAATGTGCAGGAAAACGGTGCGTATTATTGAGATGCTGAATGTTAGAATTTTCAATGGCTATAAAATAGGAGGGCACAGTGTTGGTTTACATTTTGATTTTGCACTCCAGAGACTTTTTGTTGCACCCCAGTAACAGATTTGGGGTGCAAATTTGCACCTTGTTCAAGATTTGGAAATTCGACCCCTGAAGTTCCATGTAAGCTTCGAGCAATATTTTTACAAATAAAGAATGAGTATTATAAATTATTATTTCTTTTCTTCATGCATTTTTTTTTTGGCATGCTCGGCAATTTTCCCATTTCTTTTTCTGTCCTCGTTTATTATAATCGCTTATTGTCATCGCGGCTGAATGGTGAGAGAGCTCAGCCTGGTTGCTGGAGGTTTGCAGATCTGGTCGAACCCCTGGAAAGGAGACCTTGGCAAAGTTCTCGCCAGGACTGCCGGCCAGGGTAGTGTGAGAGGCTACTATGCTCCTTCAGTGGCTATGGGATGTATTCTGGCAAATTCTGGACAATATTTCGGACCCGACGACGATCGGAGGTTTCCCTGATCGAAACCCGGCTGGCACCTCCCTTTACCAGATTTCTAAAAAAAAAAAAAAAAAAATCTGGTAATGTTCAAAATTGAGCCGGTTCAGCCATACAAGCATTTATTGCTTCGGCTGACGCAAGGCTCGTCAAAAAATTAAAAAAAAAAAAAAAAATTAATGTTCCTAAAAAAAATTACCAAAAATTATTATTCAAATATACACAAAACAAAGAAACAGAACAGAGGGAAGAGATTAAATTACACCAAATTACACACTGCCAAGATGGAACAACGTGTGTGGAAAAAGATATTTTTAATAAAGTGTCAGATAAACTCATGAATTATTGCACAATAAAAGACTTAAAGGTGAACTTAGGAGAAGAAATTTGTCTAAAACAATGTTTTCAGTAAATAAGCATACTGTATAAGTTATATAATGATAGAATATATATAAGATGATGAGGCATTGAATATTGTTATAACTGTGTGTATAACTGTAACTATATGGTGACATGTTGAATGAATAAATTACAATGAACATGATGTATTTTTGAAGCTCATACAAGCTGTATTCGAACAGCTTCGAGCCTACAATGTAAGTATTGTACTGCAATAAAAAGTTATTAATATTATTATTAAGAATTTATAAGGTTTGGGAGGAGAATTTGTAACTCTAGAAAGTCCCTATTGAAACACGTTAGATTCGTCCCCATTAGTTCCGTTAGAGTTTTCAGAGGGCGCCACGTGTTACATCTAGTAAGTTTTGCTCATTTTTCAGTCCAAATCTAAAGTAAACTAAATTACAACTATAAGTTATAGGCTAAATAATAATTAAAAACAAACTAGTTTAGTTTGGTTTAGTTTAATTTTAGGCTAAAAACTGAGTAGAAATTCCCACATAAAACACGTGGCGCCCTCTACAAACTAAGACTGAACTAATAGAAATGTATTGAAGACGTTTCGGTATGGGTCTCAGTCACAAATTCTCCTCCCAACCCTATAAATTCTTGTTGTAATTAATTCCTTTCCACATGTATTTTCAGTATCGGTAAGTGTCAGTGTCGTAATGTGGAGTAAACTTATCTTCGCTTATTTGCTTTAGGAGACAGTGCCTATATCATGTGTCCGGCGACAACAACTTGGCCGTTAGCCGATGCTGCCTGTTCTTGCACTGGTGCAAGACTCGTCAACATTCCCAATGCAGACACCCAAAAAGTGGCCGAAGAATTGGCGCTGGACCTCGTCGACCGCGGAACAACATTACCGGCGAGTTTCTGGATAGGAATCAATGGTACCGGTCAAGGGTCAGGGAATCCCTACACTTTCACACGATCGGATGGTGAAATTCTACAGCGATCGACACCCTACTTCAATAAATGGTTCCCTGGCGAACCGGACATTAACGGGAAAGTTGGAGTTGCCGTACTCAGCCAAAAGGGGGCAGATTTTGGAAAATGGGTTGACACCGTTCCTACTGATTTGCGAGGCTACCTCTGCGAATTTATTGGCTAGGTCTTGAAATCTAATGACAGATCTGGTAAAAGTAAACGGCCACAGAAATAAGTCGCTCCTTTCTTAGTATTCGAACTCACGTACTACCTTGGTTTTGCATCGCAAAAATAAGTTAATTCGCAAATGGTTGTTGATTTCCGCATTTCTAAGGGTACTTCAGTTCAATCACTGAAATAAATGGTAATAAACGGAAAAATTTGAAGTGATAATGATACGATATGGGGAATGTGCAGTGAGTGATACGAACAAGCACTTAAGCCAAAATTCATAGAAATCGCACAAACTTAAATTTAGGCACCAACGTACATACTGGAGAGGAATACCTTCTTCAGAGAATAAAAAAAAACGATTTTAATGTATAGTAAAATTTGACTACTTATTGTTGAGTGACTATTGTTAGTATTTTTTTGTCTGTGTTATGAATTAAAAATAAGTCGACTTTACACTTTCTCAAGAGTTACGTTTAATGTATGGTAAAATTTGACTTCTTATTTTTGAGTGACTATTGTAAGTATTTAATTTTCAGTGTTATGAATTTAAAATAATTCGACTTTACACTTTCTCAAGAGTTCCTTTTAATGCATAGCAAAATTTGACTACTTATTGTTGAGTGACTACTGTTAGTATTTATTTGTCTGTGTTATGAATTCGAAGTTATTTGAATCTACCCCAAAACAAAACTTGTTACAAATTCCCGAAAGGCTTTTCGGCCGTGTGAAGTCGTGATATCAGACGCCAAGCTCTTTCTTCAAGCTAATCCCACTGAGTATGAAAATATATGAAAATTGCTTACTGCGCAATTTTCAATTATTTCATTTAACGTTTGAAGTCTTAATCGGTGGGATAATCTTGGCGAAAGAGCTTGGAGTTTGACGTCACGACTTCACGCGGCCGAAAAGCTTGGCGGGAATCCTTAACAAGTTTTGTTTTGGGGTAGATATCAGATTTTTTTGGTCCAAATTGCTGAAATCCATCTTTTTTCTTAGTAATTATGAGATGGAAACACCAACCCAGTTTTCTGGTCCATATGGTTTTTTTTTTTTTTTTCGTTGGCTTTCGTTAGATTTTGAGGGCGGCAGTCACCTTTTTTCATGTGATTAACATTTCTTAGTAGTACTGCAAACGCACGGATTTATTTAATGTTCAGTTTGGCATTGTTGCATAATAACAATGTTTAAAACAATGTAACACAATCAATTTGGTCGTTTGGAGCTCCCTAACCCCTGAACCACTAGACCAATCGGAAAGGTCCTTATGAAAAGGGCACATCTACAGAGTAATACCTGTAAAATGAGCTGAGCACCAGCTTTATTCACCGCATGGAAGAATTTATTTTCGTCATACAAAAAAAGAGTTATCTGTAATTAGTAGTAGTTAGTAATTAGGCAAATATCAACGTTATTCACGTCGTTTTTTTTAACAAGAAATTGTTAAGCTATGTCAGTAACAGTGACTTTTATGTTGTCAGGCGACCAAAGTCTCCCAATTAAACAAGTTTCAGCCTTTTCTGTCGCATTTTTATTTATCCTTCGATGGTTGAAAACAGCCAAATTTGCTGTAAAGACACAACGTGTCTAGTGGTCGCCATGCTCATATATACATATTATCTGGATGTTATCGTTTGATCTTGGCGGGCGGTACACTAGCGTGTGTCTTGATACTGCTGAATAACATTTAAGTATTGTTATAATTTGGTGTTTACCAATTTACTGTAAGCGCTTGGCTGTGGGCCAATGCAGCAATTTAGGTTTTTTTCCTTGTCGAATTACGCGTGTTATGCCTTATCGTTTTACAGATTTATCGTATGCGACTTTTATTTGTTGTATCTTTGACATATATTTACCCTGAGCAATATTTATTTATATATTGCCCTGAGGGCTGGTGCTACCCTGCCAGTGGTGTTAGGTGTCCCTACAGGGGTCGGGAATGCTAGGAACAATTTCCGGGCGGTTCTGAAGTTTTGCGCAGTGACCGGTCGTTTTGATGGTTAACGGAGTTCAATTGAGTTAATTTTGGGGGTGTTGTTGGCTGGCTTGTTACTTTCTTTGTGTAGTTTTTAAGTTAGTTTTTAAGTTAGTTTTTAGCACTTTAGATGGAGTGAGTGGCTTCCAGGCCGTGTAAACTCCTGTAGGGTAAATAAATAAATAAATATATTTACTTCTTCATTGTTGCATATGACGGCCTTTCAATTGTTGCGCCCTCGTGCTGTATTGGAATTTGGACGCTCGCAACGAATAAAATGTAGTTGGGCCTAAAGAAGAACTATAATAATTTGGTAGGACAAGAAGCACAATGAACCATTTTTCACGTCACGTACGGTTGTACTTCCGGTTGAGGCCAAAGATTAAACGAAGGAGGCCGCCATGTTGCGGGAAGGAGATGACAGTATGGAGATGGCCATGCTGGTGTCAGTGACGTCATATTACACCAGAAAAAGCGAAGCCAGCAATGTCAGCCAATCAGAGAACTGCAAAGAATTAGCGCGTCTATAAAATGAGACTGTTGGTTTGCTCGATTAACGGAATTTCATTAAAAAAAAAAACAACCTAATCTCCGTTTATTATAGTTTGCTTTTTTTACTAAAGTAAATGCTTTTTTTCATCGGCTAACGGCGTAAACAGAGAGATTTTATTTTTTTAAACTTCCGTTTTGTGCAAATCCACTGGTCACGTGCTTCCTTGCAGCACACTGATTGGCTGTTCGGGCTGCTTTGGTGGAGTTGGTGAATATGACGTCACACCACAGTCCCAATCAGTATATTTCACAAAAACAATACTACCGGAAGTCGGGAATGGACCATGTTCTCTAGTCGCTACATCTTTCGGTTGGGCCTGCGCTCTCGTCAAACCACGTTGCGTATTCTTCCTCGTTTATTTTTAGAACGTCGACGCCATGTTTAGGCCTTTCCGATTATAGAGCCTCTTCCCCTTTTGACTCATGGATTGTATAACTACTATTTGACCAGTTGACCAACGGAGAAGTACGACTCTCTAGTCGGGCAATCTAGCCAAATGCCGATCGTGTCTTTTAATTAATTTTGCCTTAATGATCGTGGCACACATTTAGACAGCATGAATAATGCTATCATGGCAATTAACCAATGAATTACCGACTCGCTCTAGCCCATTTGGCTTTCCGTACAGTTAATCACTGAAGGGTCACAGGACGCGCTGATTGAGTGAGCGAAGCGAACGAATATCAGCGTTTGTCTGTAGTCTTAATTAAAACTGACGTCGTTAAGTGTTCACTAAACATAACCAGACAAAAGGTTTTCAAAGAAACTGAAAAGGACATTCCTCCCAAGGCCATTTTTCTCGATCTTCCACATCAAGTACGGCCTCAAAGTACTATTTACTTACCGTTAGTCAATCCCTTACTAATAATACGTTTTCAAATGTGGCGTCTAGAAGACTTTCTGTTGAATAATTGGGAACTGTATTTACTGCATTCCGCACGTATATGATCCTTTGCGTGCTTACAATAATATTGACGTTTCAACTGTGTGTTGTTTGCAAGGACTAATTTATAATCGTTTGCTAATAATTAAGAGATGACAGATTTAAAAGAGTAATGATGCGGTAAAAATTAAAATTATTTATGCCAATAGATCGGCGAAGAAAAATTATAAGATACTAACTTAAAAAAACTACTAACTTAAATACGAAAATCATACCGGTTTGTGACTACACAATTAATGCGTTCATGCTGGTTTCATGCAATGCCAACTGAGACAGTAGCTGCGTTCTTCGCAACGAGGAACGCAGCTACTATCACAGTTGACCTTGGCCATGTTAACATGCGCGGATGCGATCGGCGCATGGATGTTATAAGGCAGGCGGGATGTGGCTTTAATTTGACGCTGCATGTGCACACAAATGATACACCTGGCCGCATCAATCTTGCAAACGTTTATCCCATACCACCCGTGCTTCAGTTAGTTACGAAAGATAAATACTTCAGCATGTCAACTTTGAGACACGTTTAATTATCATTTCGTTACAACACACTCGAAACACCATCGTTAATCGAACAAGGATGACAAAGCACATTTTTGTCACTGCCATAAACCAAAGTACCATCATAAAATGGGCGTAGACCGGCATCTCTATTTGTTCCGCGCACTCTAAAGCTGCTATAAATCGTCCTTTCTTTATCCACGATCGACTGACTCAGTCTTCTTTTACTTGGTGGCCAGCCTGCTTTAAAGCACTAATTGCAAGGCGCACTTTATCTTCCTTGATCAGCACATGATCCGTATCATACGTCGAAACAGCAAACAAAGCAACTCCGGCATTGGCCAAGGTGGTAGATAAGGAAGCCATGATACCAGTCAAGGTGAAATCTAACGGACCATGAAGAGACAGAAGCCTCCAGCCAGATTCCATCTTGTGATCGGCGGGAAGTTCCAGGCTTTGTACTCGATCCGTTGGACACACGACCGATAACTCGTGTGACGTACGAGTGACGGATACGAATTCATCAACACAGTTGAGCAGTTGGGACGGAAAAGGCCATGTGGACGACAGCCGAAGAACTGTGTATTCGCGAGGTGTCAGGTCGAAGACTAAGCTGACGGCAGCCATTTTTTAGCAGTTCGAATTTCCGGCGTCAGGAGCGTGGTGGTGATTTCGTCTTCAAGGTCGAATGTGGATGGAGAGGAACAGGTTTACTGAAATGGCACTCGGCTTGTTTTATTGTTTGCTCGTGGTAAGTGGTCTTTCGTTTTCATTTTGTAGATAGCACAGCCGTAGCTTTTTTTGTTTTGTTTTTTTCAAAACACAGCGGATAACAAAAAACCGTGCATGTTTTATCCTCAGCACTAAACAAAGCAAACGGCTGCAGCGACTACCTGGTAGCAACCGGTCTTCTGAATACTTCCGCCACGTCCCATACATGTTGAGGTTCACACCTCTATCATGCCATAGCTTCCTGGATGTAAAATGTTTAACGTTAGAAATTCGACGCGTCTTCCATTTAGCCGCCGATTCTGAACACCAGTTGCGCTGCGAACACCCCGAAAATGAACTGCTTTAACATGCGGATTGAACTGCGAACGGTATACTCGTGACGCACGATACGCGGATTTTGAAATTAAAACATTGCAGCGACACCAAATTATTAAATTTTAACAACAATGGCTGCAGGCTACGTATCTCTTTGTCCACTCGACGACAAAACAAAGTCTACGGAGGTTTAATATCATATTTTAAACAGAAGAAGAACCAAGGTACGTGTGTATTGTACTGTATCATACGCCACGGCGTTTTCTCTTCTCATTAAAAATGTGTTAAACTATCCTTTGACGTAGCAGTAAATCGTCCGAAGACTTCAAGAATAGTCACCATTACCATAAAATATTGTTCGTTTAATGCTGCAACACCGGTAAGTTTAATAATGAAGGGATTAACACGTTTTTGTGCGTCCCGCTAACACTAATCGATGCTACGATTGGGGTAGTTCGTTCTTCGTGCTTTCAGTTCAGCGCACACCACTTGGACGACGCGTCTCCCATGCTGCGTGAAACCGAGCGTTAAGCCTTTTACATACAGGGAGCTATGATCACGCAATGCAACAGCGATCTCTATTACGTAATCTAAAAGCAGTAAGCATCACAATTGCCGGTTAAAAATTTATTAGCTTTTTAGGACTATTTTAGATTTTAGGAGTAATTGTCAGCTTTTAGGCGTGCTTTTTACCTGCCGATTTGATTTCGTAAGTAGCAGCAACACGGTTCAACACAATGCTCCTCCCGACACACAGATACAGTGTGCGCCAAACCTGTACACCTACATAGATCAGTGGTAGCGAGCGGGAGAGACGCAATAGAGACGTCATAACATATTAGTGTTGTTTATGAAGCCAGCAGTGACTCGTTGCAACTTGACGTTGCCGTGGGTACGTAATTTTAGGCCAAGTTTCTAGTTTTTAGGCCTAATTTTTGTTTACCAGATGTTTTATTTAATTTCGTAGTAGCAGAAATCCTTTTGTTTTTACGGTTGCATGTTATCCTTAGGGTTTGCATGCGACTATCAAATGTTATTGTTTCATTTGGTTACGTCGAGATAGCCTATAGAGCAGTGACATTTGCCGCCATGTTGGCACCAGTATGGGTTTTGGAGGGCATAACTACAAGGTGCACTACATAAAAATCGAAGGAAAAACAACGGAAGAGCGAATTTCTCAGGCCTAAAATAACGTTGTTTTCTCCAACAACAAAAATCGCGCGTTTTAGGTCTAAGAAATCACTCCTCACAGCATCGGCTTCAGTATGACGCCCTTCTGTTTCTCTCTGCAGTGCCCCTTGCAGCTAACCCATTAAGACTCCAGCATAGAGTTATATACAATAATACTACGTCGTGTCACTGCCCTATTAGCTATTGGGAAGTAATGATGTTTTAATTTGTCGTGCCTTTTAACCAAAACTTGGTAACTGAACCTAATAGTGAAGACCTTGTCGTCCTTACCTGGTACCGTTCCGACGTTGAAAAAAGCGACGGACGGACAAAGTCGCAGCAATGGTCTTCTTAACCGGTACGGTTGTACAGAAGGCTAAAAAGAACCAGTAGGGCATGGTAGTTGTTTAGTTTCCACCACGTAGTGTACGCTGCTATTCTTAACTCCAGCCGGTTCCCTTTCTCTCAGGGCTAAGCCATAATTTCTAAAGGAATGCAACTTCTCACAGTGACGTTACTGACTATCTCCCGAAACGAATGGAACATCACAACTAGGGCCTCATCAGTTCCACTGTCGACAAAATGGAGCGAAGCGATTTTATTCAAACGTCAAAATCGGTGGACGAAAAGTGAAAATATCTTCAATTTGGTTTATTACCGATCTATCTGGATTTTATATACCAATCCCGATTTCCAACGATATTGCAAATGTCGGTAAGGAATCACGTGAGGCACTCACTCTTAATGTGTAATGGGGATCGGGCCATCCTTACCAAATATGCTTTTAGTTGCTTACAGTTAACACTGACACACGAGAGGCCGCTGATTTGGTTTGACTTTAATTGAGAGCCGTGGCATAACGACGCCTGTTTAACATCAACAATCAATCTTTTAACAATCGGATACCTTTAAAGGGATATACCTTCCAGCGCCATTTTTCTCGATCCTCCACATCAAGTGCGACCCCAAAGGTCTATTTCCTTACCGTTAGTCTTTCCCTTGCTAAAAATCCTTTTTAAAATGTGGCGTCTAGGAGATTTTCTGTTGAATAAAATGGAACTTTATTTACTAACGACCCGTCACTAAATCATGCATTGCGCGCGTACAATACTCATGACGTTTCATCTCTGTATGTACATCTACTAATTTTCTAATAAATACCATGAGATCTAAAATCTAATAGACTAATGCGGTAAAAATTAAAACTAATTATTACAATGGATCGCCGAAGCAAAATTATAAGACACTAGCCTAGAAAATTATAAATTGTTATTTTTAAATGCGAGAATCATTCCGTTTTGTGACGACACAATCAATGGGTTCACGGTGGCTGGACTATTAGGCGCAATGCCAATTGAGACAGTAGCTACGTTTTTCGTTGCGAGGAACGACGCTACCATCTCAGTTGACCTTAGCTGTGGTAAATACGCGGATGTGATCGTCGCGTGGGTGTTGTGAGGCAGGCGGAAGGTTATAAGGCAGGTGAGAGGTTATAAGGCAGGCGGTATGTTGTTGCGGTATGTTGTTGTTGTTTTGATTTTGGCTCTTGCTGTTTGTCCATTTTGTCACCCTGATGGTTCCTCAACCCCATGTCGGATTCCGGATTTTTCTTTTGATAAACCTTGACCGGACTCCCGTGTTACTGCATGCAAAGTTTGGTTTGGATAGTCCGTGTGGTTTTCGCGTGATGCGCGTTCTAAGATTACATTGGAGTGTCTTCATAGCGGAGCTACGCTCCAACAATAAATCCTCTCTTCCCCCCCCCCCCCACCTTCATGCCAAAGAAAAATCACCAACAAACTATGATATTTGAGATTTTTGAAGCTCTTTCGGCCTTGCAGCACATTTCCGTGGCTTGGCCGTTGAATTCGGATATAGTTACAAAATAATTCCAGTTGATGAATCAGGTGAGTTAATTATTATGCATGACTAGTTGGAAAGCCCGCTAATCTAGGAGCACAGCTGCCCCATAATAGTGAAATGCGTAATTTAAATAATGCAGGTTCTTGAAGATGGATAATTGCGCTAAGGTGGCTTTGCTTACTCAATCCATGCATCCTGCGATTCATTTCACCATCCTTCATTCGTTTCCATACCCCGGGAGCAGACGGCGTATTTCACGTCCTGTGGCCTGGTCATTTTTTTTTGTTGCCACTGAATCGGACTGCATACTTTTTGGGTCTTCTAAAGCCCTGTAGCAGGGTTGAATCTGTAGTTGGCCTCCACCTATATCCCCCCTTCACCTATATTCCTACCTCCTCCCGATCGCTTCTCCCTACTTCTTTCACTGACTCCATGCATTTTCTTGTGCCTTTTTTTGTAATCGATGCAGTTTTGTTTCCTCCAATATCCTTTTCACACAAACCCGATTACGTTACTTCGTGAAACCAAGTACAATGCCACATGGAGAAGGCATTGTATTTATATGGCATTGCAACAACTTGCACGGATCCACAATTACCTTACTTCATTTAGTGTGGCTGCGTCTTGAATTTACTAGTTTTATCCGCGGTTTCGGTACATGAGAACATTGTTGTTTGCAGCATTATTGTTACACCGTTCCTTCAGCATTGTTTCCTCCACTAAATTCTTTTTCTTGATCTTTCTAAGGGAAACTATATTGTTGTCTTTAGCATTGTTAAAGCATTGTTTGCTGTTTGTTAGCTTGTGTACATCATAGCAGTGTGGCTGTTTAGTAATTGTGGTGTATTGCGATTTGTTGGGTTGTGTTTTGTTTCTGACGTAATCTTGGACAGAGAGAGTACGACTGAGGGTCACGGAATTTGAATTTGAATTTGCTGAGCGCTGGCAAAAAGGTGGCAACTACCGTTTTGTGGGTTAAGATGTTAATTTTGTCACGTAAAACATTTTCACGTAAAAATAATTTTAATTAAAAAAAATAAGTAAGTTAATAATGAGTAAAATTTTAGTTTAAAATTATTTAGAAATGCAAATTACAGTTTTTTCGTGGCGAAGTCAACACCATGCATAATCTCTACTCACCTGATTCAAAAACTGAAACTAGTTTGGAACTAGCCTCATTAAACGACCATGACACGGAAATCTTCTACATTGACAGAGCTTCAAAAATCTCAATAGTGTTTTGGTGATTTTTGTTTTGTTTTATTTTTGCGGCATTGAGAAGGCAGATGACGTTTTAAGTGGTTTCGGGAGATATTCAGTGACATCATTGTAAGAAGTTGCATGCTTTTCGTATTTTTTATTTAGAGTCTCGGTAAAGTCAAAGAGTGGATAGGTTTAGGAGGTAACGAACCAAACAGTCTGCATTAAATACTGGCCTTGTGAGGATACAACACGCAGTAATTTTAGAAACTTACTTTTACACGGATAAGCCCATTTTCAATCCCCAAAATTTCCGTGATTTTTTTTCCCGGGATTTTTTTTAGACAAAAACAGATCGATCTTAAATAAATAAGAATTAAATTTTACAACTGAACTGAATACAACAGTATTGTTGCATCTCTCGGTGAGCCCAGATTATGAGCTGCTGAACTGAGTTATATGCCTAGTTCTCACAGCTAACTGCACATTTTATGTTAACGTCTTGCAGTGCAACACTTTCTACCTTTTTACTTTCTTTCTTTCTGGGTTTCTGTTCCAGTAAACCTAACTTTCTTAACTTAAATTAGGGCCTTAACACTGTCTTTTACTCCTCGCTTCTCTGGAAGGAACCCTTTATGTTCTCCTGATAAGGTAAATTGAGTCAATTATTCATTAATTAATAAAAATATCTTTTGCTGGTAAGCAAGGTTAACAGCAGGGTGCAAGGCCGCTTACGCCGCACCCAAAAGAGAGAATAAAATTAAGTAAAAACTGTTTAATAGGTCCGCCCTTAGAAAATGGTCAGCTCGGAAAAATTCCACCTCGGTTGTTGTTTCCGTTTGTTTTAGATGGTGTGACACTCCGAGATTTTTATTAAAAAAGATTAAAGCAATAAAAACAAATAAGTGGTCGCAGCGACTACCTGTAGTCGCAACTGTTCTTCTGTTACTTCCGTCACTTTCGAAAATGTTGAGGCGCACACCCCTAATCACGAAGTGCAATAGTGTATAATCTAAATAAAAGTAGTACCCATCTCTATTGCCGGTTAAAAATGTGTCAGCTTTTAGGCCAAATTTAAATTTTAGGCGTAATTGTCAGCTTTTAGGGCCAATTTTTACCTGCCGTTTTAATTTCGTTAAGTAGCGGCTAACGGAGAATTGGGTTTAGAGAGTAGGCCTATTCACTTATGCAACACGGTGTGGCGACTTGACGTTGCCGAGGTAACGTGATTTTAGGTCTAATTATTTTACCTGCCGTTTTAATCTCGTAAGTATCGGCTATAACGGAGAACTTGGTTTGAGTGTAGGCCTATTCGTCCATGCAACACGGTGTGGAGACTATTTTAAATGAAGCTAATGTGTGTCGTTGACGAAATTATTTTTTTTTTCTTTTTACGGTTGTGTGTCTTCTGGTAAAGTTAAATGCGACGATCAAATGTTATTATTCCATTTGAGTTACGTCGCGAAAGCCTATATTAGCTATAAGAAAGCAACAATGTTTTAATTTTGCAGTGTTTTTATATTAATTTTTAAACCGTTTAGAAAAAAGCCACAGACGGTAAGACAACGCGTTGATTCAGTCTTCTAAGCCAACCAAAATGCAGATAAGAAGCTATAGAGCCGAGTCAAGTGACGTCATATGGCTACAAGAGAGATACCTGCAAGGGGCACTAGATTGAAATAGTGGGTTAAACAACGGCACTTCTGGTCAAGCCAGTGCTTTGAGAATGGATTTTGTAGGCATAAAAAAACCGTTGTTTTCTCCAATCCCTTATGCTGCGAGGTTGTAATCGGAAAATAAAGATTCTACTTGCTTAAAAATGTCAGCAACTGCCCACAAATCAACAAAAATCGCGCGTTTTAGGCCTAAGAAATCTAGTCTAATAGCATTGGCTTCAGTAAGACGCTCTTCTTTTCCCCCACCGGTGCACCTTGCAGCTAACCCAGTTACTGGCTCCACCATAGAGTTATATGCAATAATACTACGTCGTGTCACTGCTCTATAGAAGACTCCCCGGATTCCAGGACGGGAATGTTATATTTACTTGGCTGATCTTTTTATTTTTATCGCCGGCCTAGAAGTATATGACGGCAATGGTTGTACAAACAAACTGATAAATCACACGTAATGAGGTAAGCACATCTCATCGAGACAATGGAGATACGTTGAAATATTGTGGATTTGATATTGACAGATAAGACAGCATTCAGGCGAATGATCTACGATACCGACTTGAACCGGAAAAAAGTTGTGATTATCAAATGTCTCCTTATCACGTCACATTCAAATCGCAGTAAACAGCTTTGCAGTTGAGCTCGGTCTCTGCAGGAAAAATGGTTGAGGTGGTATTTAGATTTATTTACGAGGGCATTTTCTCTTCTTTGCAGAATGAAGACTGTGGATACATTTGAAGAGAAGAATTTAATCGGCTGAAGTCACAGCGTCAATACCCTACACAATGGCAGCCGCAAAGAAATGTTGGAAAGTAGTAATCTGCGTTGCTGTTGTTGTTTTGAACTGCATCTATGCGATAGAGGGACACAATTCCACGCTACATCGGCGACTAAACGGTGTTTCGTCTCGCCAAGACTCCTCCATAGGATACCTTGGTGGTAATGTAACCAACGAATTCAACGTGAATGCTTGTTCGATTTCCGTGAACTCAAAATTTTGCTTGAATGGTTTCGGATTCAAATCCTTGAATGAGTGCCGAACAGTGTATGAGGAATTCGACAATAACTCTGCTATCGATTTCAGTGTTCTCAACCCAGTTCTGTACAAGCTACTTCTATACAAACGCAATTTCTCCGAATTACAGAAAGTTATACCGAGTGTACATTCATCGGAAAGCATGAAGACAGGGCCGGATGTTTCAGAAATATGTCATGGTTTGCCTGACACTACTGTTCATTGTCACAAAACCTGTTACAAATTCGAGGATTTCGTGGTGAAAAAGGACTTCCGACTCAAAACTGTACACGACTTGTACGATTTTGACGAATATTTCCTCTTCAATAACTCCGAAATATGCGCTGGCGCAGTGGTTTGTGAAAAATCTTCATCTGTTTTTTTAATTGTTGCGACGTGTTTCTTGATGTTGGGAACTGTTTGCTTGTGCTCAGTGTTACTTCTGAATTTATTCAGCAGTGAACATCGCAGCAAAACCGGATGCCTTCTTGTGTACCATTTAACCCTTCTGGCACTTGGTTACCTGTTCATTACAACCAAATCCATCTATTCGTCGGTCATGTCCTACTTTTACCCGACTGACGAATGCACTGTTGAAGTAAGCGTTCAGCATTTCTGCTTCCTCATTGGCTGTTTGGGCACCAACGTCAACGTACGTCACGTTGTTCGCATTCTGGAGCAAGATCGAACTTTTTTGGACATCGACAAACAGCAGAAACAACAGGCGAAAATAATTGCTCGCCTTCTGAGTCTCATCCTGTGGTTCCTCTTTGTCGTGGTGACGTTTGAAGGTGATTTGCTGTACAATCCACAAGAGTTCTACCCTGTTTCGACAATACACTGCTGGCATCGGTTTAGCAGCAATCCGATTTTCATTTGCTATGCTGTCTGGATGTCCGTGACAGTTATATCGGCGATCATCATTCCCTTCTATCTCCTGAAGAAATTTGTGGAGTGGAACAATACGAAGATTATTCCCAAACCCGTAGCAATACAAGTGTAAGTTCACTCACTGTTAACTCACTGGCTCTCCACCCTGTCAAAAACGACGGGGCTTTTTACGATGAACCTGAGGTGTACTAAGACTTTTAATTTTTTTAGTTTAATTTTTTTCTGAAATATAACTTTTATCCTTGCTACATTTCAACTTTTTTTTTCATTTTTCGTATTTGTATTTTATTTCTATTTTCTGCGTGTTCTGAAATTAGCATTTGATGTTAAAAAATACAACAAGGCATGAATTCAGGACTGGACTCGAGATATTCAACCTTAGCTCTGCATGAAAATTGTGCCAAAAATTTGTATTTATTTGCTGAAAAAAGATACCCCGCCTTTAAGAAATGGATATAAGCTTTAACCAAAAAAAAATCGTATCAGTTTCAAAGATTTAATTTAGCGTAATAGTAAATCTTAACTACGATACAACTGCTGGGTGGCACCTAATAAGCGGTTTTTTTTTTTTTACATTCATTTAGCTTAATCAGAAGCGTCACAGGATCAAACCAAGGTTGAACCTTAGCATAAATACAAACACACAGCTAGCAGTGTGCCTTGGGACTTGGTTTTTTT
>JAHWFP010207382.1:0-20819 GCA_023313725.1 Lithobius niger | reverse complement strand
AAGCAACTAAAAGCATATTTGGTAAGGATGGCCCGATCCCCATTACAGATTAAGAGTGAGTGCCTCACGTGATTCCTTATCGACATTTGCAATATCGTTGGAAATCGGGATTGGTATATAAAATCCAGATAGATCGGTAATAAACCAAATTGAAGATATTTTCACTTTTCGTCCACCGATTTTGACGTTTGAATAAAATCGCTTCGCTCCATTTTGTCGACAGTGGAACTGATGAGGCCCTAGTTGTGATGTTCCAATCGTTTCGGGAGATAGTCAGTAACGTCACTGTGAGAAGTTGCATTCCTTTTGAAATTATGGCTTAGCCCTGAGAGAAAGGGAACCGGCTGGAGTTAAGAATAGCAGCGTACACTACGTGGTGGAAACTAAACAACTACCATGCCCTACTGGTTCTTTTTAGCCTTCTGTACAACCGTACCGGTTAAGAAGACCATTGCTGCGACTTTGTCCGTCCGTCGCTTTTTTCAACGTCGGAACGGTACCAGGTAAGGACGACAAGGTCTTCACTATTCGGTTCAGTTACCAAGTTTTGGTTAAAAGGCACGACAAATTAAAACATCATTACTTCCCAATAGCTAATAGGGCAGTGACACGACGTAGTATTATTGTATATAACTCTATGCTGGTGCCTTAATGGGTTAGCTGCAAGGGGCACTGCAGAGAGAAACAGAAGGGCGTCATACTGAAGCCGATGCTGTGAGGAGTGATTTCTTAGACAGAAAACGCGCGATTTTTGTTGTTGGAGAAAACAACGTTATTTTAGGCCTAAGAAATCCGCTCTTCCGTTGTTTTTCCCTCCATTTTTATGTAGTGCACCTTGTAGTTATGCCCTCCAAAACCCATACTGGTGCCAATATGGCGGCAAATGGCACTGCTCTATAGGCTATCTCGACGTATCCAAATGAAATAATAACATTTGATAGTCGCATGCAAACCCTACGGATAACATGCAACCGTAAAAACAAAAGGATTTTTGCTATACTTACGAAATTAAATAAAACATCAGCTAAACAAAAATTAGGCCTAAAAACTAGAAATTCGGCCTGAATTCACGTTACCACGGCAACGTCAAGTTGCTACGAGTCACTGCTGGCTTCATAAACAACACTTATATATTATGACGTCATTGCGTCTCTCCCGTAACTTCGGTCGCTACCACTGATCTATATAGGTCTACAGGTTCGGCGCACACTGTATCTCTGTGCCGGGAGAAGCATTGTGTTGAACCGTGTTGCTGCTACTTACGAAATTAAATCGGCAGGTAAAAAGTGCGCCTAAAAGCTGACAATTACTCCTAAAATCTAAAATAGTCCTAAAAAGCTAATAAATTTTTAACCGGCAATTGTGATGCTTACTGCTTTCAGATTACGTAATAGAGATCGCTGTTGCAGTGCGTGATCATAGCTTCCTGTATGTAAAAGGCTTAACGCTCGGTTTCACGCAGCATTGGAGACGCGTCGTCCAAGTGGTGCGCTAGAGTGAAAGCACGAAGAACAAATTACCCCAATCGTAGCATCGATTAGTGTTAGCGGGACGCACAAAAACGTGGTAATGCTTTCATTATTTGATTTACCGGTGTTGCAGCGCTAAACGAACATTATTTTACGGTAATGGTGACTATTCTTGAAGTCTTCGGACGATTTACTGCTACGTCAAAGGATAGTCACAGGATAGAATAGAAAACGCCGTAGCGTATGACACAGTACAATACACACGTACCTTGGTTCTTCTTCTGTTTAAAGTCATGAAATTAAACCTCCGTAGACTTTGTTTTGTCGTCGAGTGGACAAAGAGATACGTAGCCTGCAGCTATTGTTGTTAAAATTTAATAATTTGGTGTCGCTGCAATGTTTTAATTTCAAAATCCACGTATCGCGCGTCACGAGTACCGTTCGCAGTTCAATCCGCATGTTAGAGCAGTTCATTTTCGGGGTGTTCGCAGCGCGACTGGTGTTCAGAATCGGCGGCTAAATGGACGACGCGTCGAATTTCTAACGTTAAACATTTTACATCCAGGAAGCTATGGCATGATAGAGGTGTGAACCTCAACATATATGGGACGTGGCGGAAGTACACGGAAGACCGGTTGCTACCACCTTGTCGCTGCAGCCGCTTGTTTTGTTTAGTGCTGATGGTAAAACACGCACGGCTTTTTGTTATCCGCTGTGTTTTGAAAAAAAAAAAAACCCACGCCTGTGCTATCTACAAAATGAAAACGAAAGACCACTTACCAGGAGCAAACGATGATAAAACAAGCCGAGTGCCATTCAGTAAACCTGTTCCTCTCCATCCACATTCGACCTTGAAGACGAAATCACCACCACGCTCCTAACGCCGGAAATTCGAACTGCTATAAAAATGGCGGCCGTCAGCTTAGTCTTCGACCTGACACCTCCCGAATACACAGTTCTTCGGCTGTCGTCCACATGGCCTTTTCCGTCCCAACTGCTCAACTGTGTCGATGAATTCGTATCCGTCACTCGTACGTCACACGAGTTATCGGTCGTGTGCCCAACGGATCGAGTACAAAGCCTGGAACTTCCCGCCGATCACAAGATGGAATCTGGCTGGAGGCTTCTGTCTCTTCACGGTCCGTTAGATTTCACCTTGACTGGTATCATGGCTTCCTTATCTACCACCTTGGCCAATGCCGGAGTTGCTTTGTTTGCTGTTTCGACGTATGATACGGATCATGTGCTGATCAAGGAAGATAAAGTGTGCCTTGCAGTTAGTGCTTTAAAGCAGGCTGGCCACCAAGTAAAAGAAGACTGAGTCAGTCGATCGTGGATAAAGAAAGGACGATTTATAGCAGCTTTAGAGTGCGCAGAACAAATAGAGATGCCGGTCTACGCCCATTTTATGATGGTACTTTGGTTTATGACAGTAACAAAAATGTGCTTTGTCATCCTTGTTCGATTAACGATGGTGTTTCGAATGTGTTGTAACGAAATGATAATTAAACGTGTCTCAAAGTCGACATGCTGAAGTATTTATCTTTCGTAACTGAAGCACGGGTGGTATGGGATGCACGTTTGAAAGATTGATGCGGTCAGGTGTATCATTTGTGTGTACATGTAGCGTCAAATTAAAGCAACATCCCGCCTGCCTTATAACAGCCATGCGCCGATCGCATCCGCGCATGTTAACATGGTTAAGGTCAACTGTAATAGTAGCTGCGTTCCTCGTAGCGAAGAACGCAGCTACTGTCTCAGTTGGCATTGCGCGTCGTTGACGAACCAGCATTAACGCATTAATGGTGTAGTCACAAACCGGTATGATTTTCGTATTTTAAAATCGTACTATACAATTTTTTTAGGTTTGTATCTTATAATTTTTCTTCGGCGATCTATTGGCATAAATAATTTTAATTTTTACCGCATCATTAGTTTTTTAATCTGTCATCTCTTAATTATTAGCAAACGATTAAAAATTAGTCCATGCTAACAACACACAGTTGAAACGTCAAGATTATTGTAAGCACGCAAAGGATCATATACGTACGGGATGCAGTAAATACAGTTCCCAATTATTCAACAAAAAGTCTCCTAGACGCCACATTTTAAAGCGAATTTTTAGCAAGGGATTGACTAACGGTAAGTAAATAGAACTTTGGAGCCGTACTTGATGTGAAGGATCGAGAAAAATGGCACTGGGAGGAGTGTCCTTTTAAGTTTCTTTGAAAACCTTTGTCTGGTTATGGTTAGTGAACACTTAACGACGTCAGTTTTAATTAAGACTACTGACAAACGCTGATATTCGTTCGCTTCGCTCACTCAATCAGCGCATCCTGTGACTATTCAGTGATTAACTGTACGGAAAGCCAAATGGGTTAGAGCGAGTCGGTAATTCATTGGTTAATTACCATGATAGCATTATTCATGCTGTCTATATGTATGCCACGATCAGTAAGGCATTATTAATTAAAAAACATGATCGGCATTTAGCTAGATCCCCGACTAGGGAGTCGTACTTCTCCGTTGGTCAACTGGTCAAATAGTCATACAATCTATGAGTCAAAAGGGGGGAAAGAGGCTCTAGAGTCGGAAAGGCCTAAACATGGCGTCGACGTTCTAAAAATAAACAAACGAGGAAGAATACGCAACGTGTTTTGACGGCAGCGCAGGCCCAACCGAAAGATGTAGCGACTAGAGAACATGGTCCATTCCCGACTTCCGGTAGTATTGTTTTTTGTGAAATATACTAATTGGGACCGTGGTGTGACGTCATATTCACCAACTCCACCAAAGCAGCCCGAAGAGCCAATCAGTGTGCTGCAAGGAAGCACGTGACTAGTGGATTTGCACAAAACGGAGATTAAAAAAAAATAAAATCTCTCTGTTTACGTCGTCAGCCGACGGAAAAAAGCATTTACTTTAATAAAAAAGCAAACTATAATAAACGGAGATTAGGTTATTTTAAATTTTTTTTATGCATTTCCGTTAATCGAACGAGCCAACAGTCTCATTTTATAGATGCGCTAATTCCTTGCAGTTCTCTGATTGGCCGACATTGCCGGCTTCGCTTTTTCTGGTGTAATATGACGTCACTAACACCAGCATGGCCATCTCCTTACTATCGATTGACGTTTCCTTCCGGCAACATGGCGGCCTCCTTCGTTTAATCCTTGGCCTCAACCGGAAGTACAACGGTACGTAATGTGAAAAATGGTTCATTGTGCTTCTTGTCCTGCCAAAATTAACGTTCTTCTTTGGCCCCAACTGCATTTTATTCGTTGCAAACGTCCAAAATCCAATACAGCATGAGGGCGCAACAATTAAAGGCCGTCATATGCAACAATGAAGAAGTAAATATATATATTTTTTTTATTTACAGAGCGAAAACGGCCTAAAACACCATGAGCTCTCTCTAAAACTACTTAAAACTACTTAAGACTAAAGACCTAAAGTTACAATCCGTCTATACACTTCACACTGCAACCGGCCAGCCGGGGAACAAGAGAGCACGAGATACCCTGGGTCCCTAGGCAAATCGCTGCGTCGTCCTACAAAAACCTAATGTCCTGTGCAGGGGACCTATACCAAACGAGGAGTGTGGCGAAACACCAAGGGCCTTATGCATAGGGTCAACCCCTATATGTAAA
Organism: Lithobius niger; assembly: GCA_023313725.1. Lineage (NCBI taxonomy): Eukaryota > Metazoa > Arthropoda > Chilopoda > Lithobiomorpha > Lithobiidae > Lithobius > Lithobius niger. Next base: position 15,700 of record JAHWFP010207382.1, on the reverse strand, counting down.
TATATGTCAAAGATACAACAAATAAAAGTCGCATACGATAAATCTGTAAAACGATAGGGCATAACACGCGCAATTCAACAAGGAAAAAACCCTAAATTGGTGCATTGGCCCACAGCCAAGCGCTTACAGTAAATTGGTAAACACCAAATTATAACAATACTTAAATGTTATTCAGCAGTATCAAGACACACGCTAGTGTATCGCCCGCCAAGATCAAACGATAACATCAAGATAATATGTATATATGAGTATGGCGACCACTAGACACGTTGTGTCTTTACAGCAAATTTGGCTGTTTTCAACCAGCCGAAGGATAAATAACTATGGGACAGAAAATGCTGAAACTTGTTTGATCGGGAGACTTTGGTAGCCTGACAACATAAAAGTCACTGTTAAGTGACACAGCTTAACGTTTTCTTGTTGAAAAAACGACGTGAATAACGTTGATATTTGCCTAATTACTAACTACTACTAATTACAGGTAACTCTTTTTTTTTGTATGACGAACATAAATTCTTCCATGCGGTGAATAAAGCTGCCCCTCGGCTCATTTTACTGGTATTGCTATGGAGATGTGCCCTTTTCACACGTTCCTTTCTGATTGGCCAAGTGGTTCAGGGGTTAGGGAGCTCCAAACGACCAAATTGATTGTTTTACATTGTTTTAAACATTGTTATTATGCAACAATGCCAAACTGAACATTACATAAATCCGTGCGTTTGCAGTACTAATAAAAAATGCTACTCACATGAAAAAAGGTGACTGCCGCCCTCAAAATCTAACGAAAGTCAACGAAAAAAAAAACCATATGGACCAGAAAACTAGGTTGGTGTTTCCATCTCATAATTACTAAGAAAAAAATGGATATCAGCAATTTGGACCACAAATATCTGATATCTACCCCAAAACAAAACTTGTTAAGGATTCCCGCCAAGCTTTTCGGCCGTGGGAAGTCGTGATATCAAACTCTTTCGCCAAGATTATCCCACCGATTAAGACTTCAAACGTTAAATGAAATAATTGAAAATTGCGCAGTAAGCAATTGTCATATATTTTCATACTCGGTGGGATTAGCTTGACGAAAGAGCTTGGCGTCTGATATCACGACTTCACACGTCCGAAAAGCTTGGCGGGAATTCGTAACAAGTTTTGTTTTTGGGGTAGATTCAAATAACTTCGAATTCATAACACAGACAAATAAATACTAACAATAGTCACTCAACAATAAGTAGTCAAATTTTGCTATACATTAAAAAGAACTCTTGAGAAAGTGTAAAGTCGACTTATTTTTAATTCATAACACAGACAAAATAAATACTAACAAGAGTCACTCAACAATAAGTAGTCAAATTTTACTGTACATTAAAAGGAACTCTTGAGAAAGTGTAAAGTCGACTTATTTAAAAAAAAAATATGCAAATTGCAAAAATCATTGAAAAAACTGAACGGCACGTTAACGCTAAATTGATGTTGGAAGTATATACTAGGTCTAAAATATACGTCTGAATTACTAGCAAACCTGAGATTCTAATATGTCAGACTTCACGCCTTCCTCCTATTCCACGCACGTTTTACTTACTCGTACCCCAAACGACACCAACATGGTGTAACCAAGAATGTAACGTGAGGTGATTTATGGCCCGATGCACACTTTCGTTTTTTTAACGTCCGTTGACGCTGCGTTGACGTTGCAATCAATGCACACAGGCCCGTAAAATAACGTCAGTACGCTTTCGGCCGAAACCCATTTTGCTAACCTCGTGTACAAAAAAATATACTTTGAAACCAATTAGACGATTTTGCATTTTTTGCCTACCTCATGTACAAAAAATATATTTTGAAACCAATGAGACGAAATTGGGCACATTCATATACTGATTTAAGACGTACCAGGGAAGATATTATACATCCTTTGCAAATTCGGATAAGTTTTTTTTAAATTACTTCCCTATCATTTCTGCAGCAACATTCCATATTTCAGGATAGTTCTTTACTCTCCCTAATAAACAATTCCGTGTCAATTTCTTCGAGGTTGGACGCCATTTTTGGTAACGCTTTTGCGATAAATAGCGGATGTGTGCGCCGCTCAAGCCACACAAGGTATGAGAAATCGTAAGTGCATCTGCGTTGCCGCTGCGGTGCTGAGAGAAAGTGCGTTGAAAAAACAAACGCACGATCGACATGCGGTAACGCAACGATGACGAAAGTATGTGTGCACTACCCAACAGATGTCGCATAAACCGCACCGCAAATGCGGTAACGCAGCGTCGACGTACGTTGAAAAAACCGGATGTGTGCATCGGGCCTTAATCGTTTTATTTTTTTATTCTCTGAAGAAGGTATTCCTCCCCAGTATGTACGTTGGTGCCGAAATTTAAGTGTTTTTTTCAGATTTCTGTGACTATTGGCTTAAGTGCTTGTTCGTATCACTCGCTGCACATTCCCCATATCGTATCATAATCACTTCAAATTTTTCTGTTTATTACCATTTTTTTTCAGTGATTGAACTGAAGTACCCTTAGAAATACAGAACTCAACAACCATTTGCGAATTAACGTATTATTGCAATGCAAAACCAAGATAGCACGTGAGTTCGAATACTAAGAAAGGAGCGGCTTATTTCTATGGCTGTTTATTTTTAACAAATCTATTATTAGATTTCAAGACCTAGCCAATAAATTCGCAGAGGTAGCCTCGCAAATCAGTAGGAACGGTGTCAACCCATTTTCCAAAATCTGCCCCCTTTTGGCTGAGTATGGCAACTCCAACTTTCCCGTTAATGTCCGGTTCGCCAGGGAACCATTTATCGAAGTAGGGCGTCGATCGCTGTAAAATTTCACCATCCGATCGTGTGAAGGTGTAGGGATTCCCTGACCCTTGACCGGTACCATTGATTCCTATCCAAAAACTCGCCGGCAATGTTGTTCCGCTGTCTATGAGGTCCACTGCCAATTCTTCGGCCACTTTTTGGGTCTCTGCATCGGGAATGTTGACGAGTCTTGCGCCAGTGCAAGAACAGGCAGCTTCGGCTAACGGCCAAGTTGTTGTCGCCGGGCACATGATGTAGGCACTGTCTCCTAGGAATGACAAATAAGCAAAAATTAGCCATAAATATACTTAAGGGCAAAACAAAATGTGCCTTGTTTAACGGGAATCGACCATGCAGACGGTTTTTATTTTTATTTTATATTTTTTTTCGCGCAGTCTGTCGATAGGGAAGCAAAGAGTATGGTGTGCAAATAACGTCAAACTGTGCAACCTTAAAACGCGATTGCTGTTGTGGTATATGCGTAATATTGAAATTGGCTTTATACCATAGAACTTCTTCCCAACATTGCAAGATGAAAATATATTCACTGATCTCTTCATTCGTCATCTGGATCATCATCGCACAACGTGGCACGACGGCCAAATTTTGTAAGCGGATGACCCCCAGAAGCAGAACTGTCTGCCACTGTCTGCGATACCAATTGTCGGAAAAAAAAATATCTGTAGCTGATCGGTTTTTAACCCCATGTTGCATACGGTTACCTGCAGGTAACAGCTGACTAAACGTGAAAAAACTAATTCCCAACTCGAACTGCAAGCTTTGTGAGGGGTCCCCGGGGACCCCGAGCAAAGCGAGCAACAACAGCCTAGTGGTCAGCGTCCTCGTCTCCAAACCCTGCTAATGCTGGTTCGAATCCCCCGACTGACCCAACTATCATATGGTCCTTAAAAAAAAAAGTATCAGAAAATAATTCATGCATTTAAGGGTTAATAAACTTTTCGTTGCTCCAACATTAACCCCACGTTGCATACGGTTACCTGCAGGTAACAGCTGACTAAACGTGAAAAAACTAAGTCCCAACTCGCACTGCAAGCCCGAGCAAAGCGAGCAGCAACCGAATCGATGATGCGATGATGCGACAAGCGATGATGATGCTGTTGTCGTCCAGTGGTCAGCGTCCTCGTCTCCAAACCCTGCTAATGCTGGTTCGAATCCCCCGACTGACCAATCTTAAAAAAAAAGTATCAGAAAATAATTCATGCATTTAAGGGTTAATAAACTTTTCGTTGCTCCAACATTAACCCCATGTTGCATACGGGTTAATCGTATGGTTATATACCGACATGTTTATTGATTTTTACTGAATAACCATTCAGGGCTTCATCCTATTGATCTGGATGTCACATCAATGGAAGGTCTCGTCGAGGCGATTGGAATGCCAAAATCGGTCAAAAATTGACGAAACGGCAGAAATTGGGCCAAAACTTGTCCACATCGACCTTACGCTGATAAAAAGGCATCACGCGGTTGGGTTTTAGTGACGCGCGCGCTCCCGCAAAACAAGGCATTTTATTTTTTGGCCCTAACTTAAACAAGTTCAGTAACTCTTATAGGGAACATTAGAAGACTAACAGTTGCCGATCGTGAAAATACTTGTAGAAAAGAATTCGGAAAAATCATATGAACGGTAAGTGATTACAATAAACTAGGACAGAAAAAAAGAGAAAAAATTAACACGCAAAATATGCATTAAGAAAAAAATAATATTTAATAACAATAATTCTTTATTTGCAAAAAACATTGCTCGAAGCCTACATGAAACTTGTGTGAGTTGCCCTCACAGGAAACAGAATTTAACCGTAAACCCACAAACACAGACAAAACAAATCACAAATAACAGAACGCCTGTATAATACAGAAATTACACGCAAACACTTATAGCCAACATCAAACACTAATTGCGCTTACTTTCCGATATTATTAAAGAATCTTTTTTTTAATCCTTGCACTCTGGAAATGGAGTTAAAATTATAGTTTATTTTGTTCGCGTGAACTCTAATCCGTTTTTTTTTTATTTGTGTGCCTTCAGATCTGTGAACTCCATAGGGATTTGAGCTCTCATAACTTTTTCTAAAGGGCAAAGCAGTTTTTTGTTCAGTTAATTACTATACGGCTTAAGGATCTTATTGATGCGATTTCTGCACGCAGCCTAAATAAATAAAAAGTGCATACAATAATTCATTCATACATTTATTCATTTTATGAAATTTATTTTTTCAACAGATTTTTAACTTGAATTATTAGTTCGTTTTCAATTGCCATTTTAGAAATCATGTTTTTATTTCGCCAATTATATTTAATTTTAAAACTTCATCAGGTATCCTTTTAAAACTTTGGCATAATAAAAACTTGCCGTTCTTTGTCTTTATTTATTGTGTGTTGTTTGTCGAATCGTATGTTTCTTCTTTTTTTTTGGGGGGGGGGGGTGGTAAATTATCTTTATTATGGGCTTTTATTTGCTCCTTATTGTTAACATTTTTAGATTTATGAAGTTTATTTTTTATTTTAAGCAACTGCCCATTAATTTTAAGGCAACTGCCCATTAATTTAGCAGTGAACAGTTAAAATTAGTGTAGGCTACAGTAACATAAATTTAACTGTACACTAATGTAAATTTGCGTAACGTAAATTTAAATTAGGTGAAAATTTAAGTTACTAAATTTAGGTAAAATTTGTGCTTAACAATTTAGAATTTAAGTGTAATTTCTCATTTTGCCGAAAATTAACTCTGTTTACAATTTGGCGACTAAATGGGAATTTGGGAATGGGAATCGCTGAAAAACAATATTCTTAAAAAACTTAAAACCATTAGCCCCTATTCATATTAATGAAGTATTCCTACATGAAGAAATTTATGATTAGTTGGAATTTTTGATGTTGTGTGTTTTGCCTGGAGTTTTTTTCGTCGAAAGAGAGTCAGCGAAACGGGAATTCCCTTTTCGCCGAATTTTAAACAGATGCTTTATTTTCGGCGAAAAGAGATTCGGCAAAAGTGTCAGATGAGCCCCCGACCGGGATCCGTGGATTCTAGGGAGGCAATCACCACAGGAGGCCCATTCAGTAGGTAGGGGCCGCCTGAGTCGGATTGGGAGAGGTCGGGGTTCCCGGGGAATGTATTTCGGTGGCATAAGGGTCCCTCGCGTGGGAGTTGGAGGTGGGGGGGGGGGGGGGCTAGTAGTGTTCAGGAAGGGGCCGAGAGGAGTGCCGTAATCTTTCCCAGCAGGGTCCGGAGCTGGCATATTTTTAAGAAGTCGGTGTGAATTTGAAACGTCTCCTTGCAACATAGAGATGCAGTTTTCACACGAACTCATTTCACATTTTCCCAAGACATTAAATTTTTTAAACTAGGGCTTCCAGTATTGGGAGCCTCCTCGGTGTTCCCCCCGGTTTCCGGGTGGGTAAATCCAACACTGCAGAAGCGTCCTGTAGTGGAAGGAAAACAAGCAAATGCTCACAATTGACACACCAATCCTTGGGTTACAAAAAAATAAATAAGCCCTGCGAATTTTATTGAAAAAGGGCCCCCTCACTTCCCCTTTCTCGGGCTGACCCAACCACTCCGTACAGGTATAGCCTAAACCATTCTAACTTAAAACTATTTGTCACCAATGGTTCTTCAATTATTTTGTGACAATTTGTTACACTTTGGTCACCAACCCTCAAACAACTGAGGAGCAAAACACAAGTGCTCCACTTCCAAAAAACATTCCAATTATTTTTTATTTTATTTTCTGAAGTCCCCCTTCCCCCGCGTTTTTATTTCCTTATCACTGTAAATAAAAAAATAAATAAAAAACATATTTACCGTTGATATAAATACGTTCTTCCACGCCGAATGGGCAGGCAGTACAAGCAATCGACTCCGGGGCTTTCGCATCGCTCATTTGATAATACCTGTACCCGGGAAAACCATTCATAACGGTTTCTTTGCTATGAAACAAGCCACATTTCTCAAATCCGTAATAGAAAGACAAGCATTTTTCGTCGAGTGAGCATTTTACGGAACACGCGACGTCACCATCGGCTGTAGAAACCAGGAATGGATTTGCTGTAGGAATTTTTTCAATTTCTTGCAACTGATATTTGCAGTATTTAACTGTTAAGTCTGCGTTGGTTGCCCTAGAGAGTAAAATTACCGCCAAAATAAGCGTTAGCTTCATCGTGGAAAAGCCGATGTTTGTTTCAGTCGACTTGTCTTTTTGTCATGAATCGATGAGATCAACTGAGTATTTTTACGGAAGTCAACAGACATTACTCAAATCGATGTCTCTATAGTTGCGGGAAACCGCTCAATCAATATACCTGCAACGCTCTACGTGTCCAACTGTCTCTTGGTAACTCTACGTTGCAAAATGCGTTGCTCGACAACACCTTGATAACCAGAACGATAAGCTTGTGATGTGGTGACCGGCGGCTATTTTCGGTACCCCCAAACCTCTTGAGAAATATGTTGAACAAAACGTCGATTCTTGGTGGTTTGTTTTATGGTTGCCACGATTACAAAATGCCTTTCCCACCAAGAGAACTGTTTGAACGGGCCATCAAACAGAAGTTCGAAATGAAGTACCAACCCACACCCCGGGTGTTTCAAGGGGTACTCGGAGACCCAGAACAAAGCGAGCAAGAACATCCCAATGGTGAGTGTGTGGTCGTCGTCTGCCATCCACGTTAATTCCCGTTCGTATCCGGCGAACGAATAAGCACTTCGTGCTCGTGTCGATTGTGGCATATAAAAGATTCTAAGGGGCTTCCTAGCAAAATTGTCCGCCTTCGCCCCGAGACAACATTTGCAAAAGACTTTAATTCGACAGTTTACTTTTTTAGGTGTCTGTACTTAGTTGGGAAGACTAGAAAACGACAATATGGCATGCAAAGGATTCTAAGGGACTTCCTAACAAAATTGCCCGTCTTCGTCTCGAGACAACAATTGAAAAAGACTAATTCGACAGTTTCCTTTTTTAGGCGTCTGTACTTAGTTGGGTAGACTATATCAAACGACAATATGGCATGTAAAGATTCTAAGGAACTTCCTAACAAAATTGCCCGTCTTCGTCTCGAGACAACAAATGAAAAAGACTAATTCGACAGTTTCCTTTTTTAGGCTTCTTTACTTAGTTGGGTAGACTATATCAAAATGACAATGTGACATGTAAAAGATTCTAAGGGACTTCCTAACAAATTTGTCCGCCTTCGTCCCGCGACAATAGAAAAATACTAATTCGACAGTTTGCTTTTTAGGCTTCTGTACTTAGTTGGGAAGATTATAGCAAACGACAATGTGGCGTGTAAAAGATTCTAAGGGACTTCCTAACAAAATTGTCCACCTTCGTCCTGAGACAACATTTGAAAAAAAGACTTTAATTCGACAGTTTGCTTTTTAGGCTTCTGTACTTAGTTGGGAAGATTATAGCAAACGACAATGTGGCGTGTAAAAGATTCTAAGGGACTTCCTAACAAAATTGTCCGCCTTCGTCCCGAGACAACAAATGAAAAAGACTTATTCGATAGTTTGCTTTTTGGCTTCTGTACTTTGTTGGGAAAACTACAGCAAACGACTTTGTCCTTCCGATGGCTTCTTGAACTCCGGTACGGCAACAGCCAGAGATAAATGGTTTTCACAATTACATTCAGCATACAAAATTTAGTTGAAATGAAATATAAATGTTAACAAATGACGCTCAAACTCAAAATGCCAATATTCATCAGTATCGGACATTTTCGATAGGCATTATCAGTTATTGGCAGGGCAACGCCTCGTGAATCTCAATGGGCCATCTTTTCCTGCAATTAAATACCTCGTCAGCAGAACATTTGGAGAACAACTCACCTTTAAACTGGCACCCGCAGCTTATAGATGATTGTGGGCTTCCTAGAAACATAGGGCTACAGAAACGTCAATTACGAATCCTTCCCGATTGAATTCACTCCATCTTGAAGAGTGCCGCATACAATGATGCAGAATGTAGTTCACACATTTCTTGCTGCCTGACGAAGATTGGAGGACTGAAAATATTTATTTTCTCGAATTAAGCCTATCGCGATACTGATGAGTACTGAGGCTTTGAGATTGATCATCATTTTTTTACATTTATATTTCTATCACTCAAAGTAGAACTGTCAAATTCTTTGCCGTAGTTGAAATGAATAATAAAAAAAAACCCGAAAGTATGAAGCGAAAGTTGCCCGAAAGTGGCGGAAGTGTACAGAAGACCAGTTGTGACTAGTAGTCGCTGCACCCGCTTGTTTTAAGTGCTGTAATTTCAATAAAAAGGATGGAAAGTCGTCCGTTGTGCGGAAAAGATTATACATGCATTCGTTCATGTCTGTTGAAAGGACACACAAACTACAAGACAATTCACGGATTTAGTTTTCATCTACTCAGGGCCGCAACTTTGGGGGGAGGGGGCCCTTCAAGCTTAGTCCGGAGATCACCACACAGAAAAATCAGGGTAACGAAAGAGACGGATAAGGCAAAGGAAGGCGGCATTGCCTAACAAAACAAACCAACCAAAAAATTCCCCAAACTTTTGTTGAAGGAAGCACCCTTTCTTAAAAACTCGCCAAGGCCACAGGAATGGAGTTAGGCTCCTGCACCTATACTTACTCCTCGTATGGTGAGGAAATTTGGCAGTGGATCCAAATTTCAGCAGGATGGGTTGGAAACACATATTCCGGGTTCGTAAAATTCACAATCCTGGGTTTTCTAAATAAGACGCACTACTCGTGGTTGCTTATTTCGCTTCATCCGGTTTCGCTGAAATTTCGCCGGAAAAAAATATTATTAAAAATGATATTAACCCTGCTTCCCAATACAGAAGCATTCCTGTTTGAAGGAATCTGTGACCAGTTGCAATTTCTGATAGTGTATGCTCTGCCAGGAAAATTTATTAAAGGCAATTTTCACTTCCTGTTTCCAAGAGACGATCGTGCTACAACCCGATATCGATAAGACAGCAGTAGCCTTAGATATTATGTTGAATGGTGATGAAAGAAATGTTTAATCCAAATAACTAAATACAGATGCAAACCTATTTACGTTGGCTTTTGGACTTATATGTCAGAAATAGGTTTGCATCTGTATTTAGTTATTTCTTGTGAGCCTTTGGCTTTTCTGTCTTTGATTTAATCCAAATATTAGGCAATAAGCCCTAATTTATTATGTGGCTTTTACCGATCAGTTTATTAGGCTTAAACAAACCATGATCTTACAAGAATCTATTTACGATTCCTATAGAATAAATTGTACTACCTTGGATTAATTCGTACGACTTGCTCTAAAACCGACAGCTTTCTTGTAGCGTTTGCAAAATGCACCAATATTAATAACTTTATATGAACCCTCCAAAAATGTAATTGGTAATAACTGAATAACCCTGAATCTTTACATTATAAACCAAAGTCTCGTAGCAGAAATGAAGCAACCGCAACGACGACCCCCGGAAGGGGAACAATGAAAACGTGCGAGTGTGTCAACTCTTTGGCTTGAAGTTGGCACTGGGACGTTGTTGCCCTGAAAAGAATTTGAAATTGGCATATTGTTGCCTCGACTAACAATTTGCTCTGCGCGGTCATCGCAAAGGCATGTCTTAAATGACGTCGTGGACGAAGGGCGGTTATTTTTCGAACGCTACTGGGAGTGGGGAGGGGCCTGAATGCCCGTTGGTGGGGCAGTGCTTATGTTACAGCCACTATTTGATTACGATATTGCTTAGCGGTGGGAGAGGATTGACGGAAAGGGGGAGTGTTACACAAAGAAAAATTGACTGTTGCAGTGAACGATCAGGCAGCACCGAACAAATACTGGGAAACGACCACGGGTCAAACAAATCCCCGGGCGAAGCCGGGTACGATGCTAGTAGTCAGATAAATTTGAACAGTTGACACCACAGATAATTTAAATTAGTATGTCCAAATATAGTATCGTTCCAGTTCTTGGAAAACTTCCAGAGTCACACCCATCTACAAGAAACGCGATACCTCAGATCCGATTTATTAACGTCCAATTCGCTCATATGTATACCGTGCACAATAAAACAGCATGTAGAATTTTATTGACCGAAACCTAAGCATAAACAACGATACACTTTGGTTTTAAACCAAACTCTTCCACAGTAATTCAATTACTATCAACACTAAATGAATGCACCGTATGAATAGGAATTTGGCAACAAATATTTAATTTTTCGGCCCGGGATTTGGGACTTGTTCAAAATAAAAAATATTAAAACATTAAAAAAGGTGGGAGTTGCCACAAAGCGTGGACTTCATACACCCTCCATGTTGGACGATTTTCCAACATGGCGGCTGTGCGAAGTCCACAATTTGTGGCAGCTCCCACTTTTTTTTTTTTAGTGTTTTAACTTTTTTTTGTGATATTTTAAACATTTTAACGTTTTTATTGTAGGCCGAAAATTAAATATTTGTTGACGAATTCATGTTCTTGTGAGTTTCCTTGCTCAGAGGGTACCTGTATCGTAAACTACAGCTGCAACTCGCAAATTAATTTTTCAAGACCAAGGCTAAAGGCTAGACTTCTATTAGCCAAAAGTGTATTTTTTCCAGTTTTATCTTTGGATGGGGGGGGCCCCCCCCCCCCCGCAACATCTTCGGCGACCTTTTCCCTTTCGAAGCTCGGTGTGGTACCCCCATCGCCCGCCTCTTGCTCGTCACTGAACACGAAGCTGCTACTCGTCAGGATATCCCTGGCATCCTTCCGGTGTCTTCTTTATTGATTTCGTAAAAGCATTCGAATCCGTTGTACACTGGAAACTCTTTTTTAAAGCTTCAGTCACTTGGATTCAACAGTAACTTACTGGGTTGGTTAAGGGCTTTATTGACTGGCGGGAACCAACCTGTCACTGCAGCAGGAACGTTATCTGATGAATTACTTATACGCAGCGGAGTGTCACAGGGATCCCTTCTTGGCCCATTACTATTTTTGTTATATATAAATGACTTGACCTGTCACAGTGATACACCTTAATTTAAATTTGCATATGATGCGAAACTTCCAATCACATCACCACCACTACCCCAGGCATGCTTTGTTGGCTAGAGTGGTTGGTACTATATTCTTGAACACTTTCTCGGTTGATAAGAATTTACGGTATGTGGGCCCATTTTTAGACTGGGCGCTGTCTCTTTCCTTGTCTTATTCCGTTTTATTTTCTTTATAATTTCTTACGTAAGTATCTTACAATTTTTATTTGGTGTTCTTTCTGAATAAATCCTCTTAAATCTTCACGCCATTTGATTTCAGAAACCCTGATCATCCAAATCCATTACTGGGAAGCGATCGTATTTAGAAAGCGGTACACAGTGTCATCTCTGTGTAACCTGAAAGGCAAATTCAATTAAGTCCAAGCTGATCACCAAACATATGTCTTTGGCTAATTCTTTAGTCATTAGGTCAAAGTGAATGAAAAGGCACATATTGCATTTATTACAAAACTGAAAAGGTGAGTTATCACATTTATATCACGGCTGTGACGTCACACTAATTCAACGCCATGCCAATTTGCCATATGTTAAATCCCGTTAATCCAAAAAAAAAAGGGTGGGTTATCAAGTTACCCCACACTCTTGCCGATAACCCACACGATCCTATTTATTTTTGACACTTCCGGATCAAAACGCACCGGGAAAGCACACACCAACAACCAAACACAGCGTGCACAAAAGAAACGCACCAAAAACCTTCAAAACCAATTACTTAACTTGTCGGAATGTCCGGAATGAAATCCTATTCATGCTAACTCTCACATGTCTATCCAATATCTAAGCTTATTCACTCCCCGTAACTCCCCCCCCACCTACCTTCCTCCACAAAAACTAAAATGGAATGACATTCATTCATAACCGACACTCTATTACCGTATTTTTAAAACAATTCTCAAACTACAAACGCACAAAATGATTACTTACCTTGCCAGAATGTCCCGGCTCATGTCATTCTATCCTTGCTGCCTCATATTGAAGTTTTTTCACTCCGAAAAGCGTTGAAAACACGAGCGAGATTACCAGCGTGAAATCTAGCCAAACGACGCGCCCGTCTCCTTCCCACCCATTCCCTCCTCCCTCCAGAAACTTAACCGAAAGGACTCATCAGTCTACCCCCCCCCCCTCCATACACTAAAATGACCTTCATTCATTATTATTTGAAGATTATTTGATGCAATTATAGTTGCAGCTGGACAGGGAAAGACCGTCACCCAGCCGAATTACGGTAGAAGATAAAAAAGATAAAAACATGATAAAAAGCAAAGCCGGCCAGAGGAACTGTAAGTCAGCAGTAACCAAGGATATTTGATAAAAGTCTTTATAATAATATCGGAGACCGGCTAAAAGGAAAAGGAAAGCCTGAAGGAAAGCCTGAAGGAAAACCACTTCTCCCCTCCTCGTGACCGCATTGAAAATGCACTCTCCCACTCTACGTGCAGCCAAAAAGGAGCCAAGCATGAGTGGTCGACAATCTGACAAGTCTTCGGGAAGAGTGCCGGGAAAATGTCCCGGGATATGTATCCCGGGAAATGTGACCGGCCCCGTGCAAGGAGCGGGCTTCCTCTAGTAAATAAATAATAACAATAAGATAAAAGATGTAAGCCCAGCCAGATTGACTGTCGTCAACAATCATACACACACAGAAAAATTTCAAAACAAATAAACCACAGTGGAAGAGGAAAATGGCGAACAGCAGCTGGATGCTATTTGTCAACAAACTTTGATAGGTCAGTCTGGTTCAATAACTTTCTGAAAGTGGTCAGTGAAGGTGCCAAATCGACAGTAGAGCGTATAGCTGGTTCCAAACATTTAAGACACGATTGCAGAAAAAAATGCTTACGGCAATTCAGTTTTGTTATGTTTACCACTAATTTAAGTGGATGACCTCTAGTCCTACTACATCTTCGTACTTGAGAATACTGGTTACTGTCAATATCAAACATATCATGTAGCAGACCATACGTCAAGACTATAGGTCAATAGTCAATCGACGCATTTCAAGTGAAGGTAGGTTTAATAAGTTCAAACGTTCGTCGTAGGATTTGTTGTAGAAACCAGGAAGCAGTTTTGTAAAACGTCGCTGGACCGACTCTCTAAGTTCTGTCTTATAGATATGTCTCATATCAACATACTGTTTGATTACCGTTTTAATTATATACGAGTTAGCTTGACGTACCAACCGTGGTATAAATTATTTATTTATTGTTTTTTTGTTTGTTAACCGTAATTTTTTTTTCACGAGCAGAGCTTAACTTGTTCCTAGTCCATTATATTTATTTCGTAACAGGAATATAAAATGGTATTTGTACAAGTTATATTTATGAAGTAACAGTAACCTAAAAAGATATTGGCACTAATCATGAAAGCAGTAACCTCGTGCTCCAAATTTGTAGACGTCAACGTTCTAAAACACACTTTATTAAGCCTATTAAAAAAATTATGAAAATTTAGCTTTCACATATTAAACAGACTTGAAATTAAGTTTACTGTTACAAAAATAATTTATTTCATGAATCCTAATTACAGGCATGCACAATTCGTCTTCCTTAAAACGTACAATGTATTTCAGTATTTCAATCTTATCTTGAAAGGGGTTGTAGTGTACCTTCAGCTGGCTGGCTTTGTTGTTTGCGATTTGTAATATTTGATGTCCCACCAGTCACCTAGTTCGTCAAAGGCTTGCAAAACCTAACAAAAACCAAAAAGAGTGATAAACATTCCGTCAATAAAACAGTATCGACGTGAAACGAAGAGGGTATTCGTTAATTTAATATTGGTAATATAGAATCCGATGAAGTGTCGTTACTCAGGTTTCACGCTGACAACGGCTGCCTATCGTACTAAACCTTTGCACACTTTTTCTCGTACCATCCTGTGAAAATTTTGGAATTATAATTCATTCCCATTGAATTCCATTGTTGAGTCATGTAACAAATAGTGTTGTAAATCTTGTTATGTTGCTAATATTTGCTGGGGCCCATGGCCAATTAGTCTTCATCTGTTTAATCTGTCATTGGTTAAATTATCTATGTATTGTAAGTTCATTTCCGGTTCCTGCCTCTAAAACCTTCTAGAAGTTTCCATTTCTCAATACACCCTTGTTATTTCGCGGTTGTCAGGGGTAACCAAACCGTATTTAAGCAACGGAACCAGCATGAAAAATCAGTTAGCCTGATCAGGCCAGCCACCCGGCTGGTACTCCTCCATCCTTGCTATGTAAACTTTTTAGGAGAATTTTTGCAACTTAAGCCTTTAGTTGGCTTGGCTTTTACGAACCATTAGTTAGGGTAGCTTCCGTGGTTAGGCCCAAAGTAGGCTGACTTTCTTTCGGTCCCAAACCTAAAGTTCTGGCCCTAGAATTCCCAAACCCAGTCTCGACCTCTCTCACACTTAGCTAGTTTTCGTTACGACGGCTAACTATTTCTATGGTACTATGACATTAACGCTTCACTTAACCCTATAGAGCAGAGTCATGTGACGTCATATAGGCTACAAGGGAGATAGCTGCAAGGGGCACTAGATTGAAATGGAGGGTTAAACAACGGCACTTCTGGTCATGGTAGTTGAGAGCGGATTTCATAGGCTTAAAAAAACGTTCTTTTCTCCAATCCCTTATGCTTCTAGGTTGTAATTGGAAAATAAAGATTCCACTTGCTAAAAAATGGCAGCAACTGCCAACAAAACGACAAAAATCGCGCATTATAGGCCTGAGAAATCCACTCGTAACAGCATTGTATTCAGTAAGACGCCCTTCTTTTTCCCCTCCAGTGACCCTTGCAGCTATCCCAGTTACTGGCTCCAGCATAGAGTTATATACAATAATACAACGTTGTGTCACTGCCCTATAGTTTATTAATGTTAAAATGTAGA
>JAHWFP010207381.1:35290-51203 GCA_023313725.1 Lithobius niger | reverse complement strand
ATGACCACAGCTAGCCAGCGTCGTATCTCTGTCGTCACTTTGAAACATAAGCACAGCTATACTAGCCAGTCACGTATCTTCATCATCACTAAGAAACATGAGCACAGGTAGCCAGTCACATATCTTTGTCGTCACTTGAAACATGAGCACAACTAACCAATGTCTCTCTGTCATCATTAAGAAACATAAGTACTGCTAGCCAGTGTCTTATCTCTTGTCATCACTTTGAAACATGAGCACAGCTAGCCAGTGTCGTATCTTTGTCGTCACTTTGAAACCTGAGCACAGCTAGCCAGACACGTATCTCTGTCATCACTAAGAAACATGAGCACAGCTAGCCAGTGTCATATCTGTCGTCACTTTGAATATGAGCACAGCTAGCCGGTGTCATATCTCTGTTGTCACATTGAAACCTGAGCACAACTAGCCAGACACGTATCTCTGTCGTCACTTTGAACTACGACCACAGCCAGCCAGTCACGTGTCGTCACTTTGAAACATGAGCACGGCCAGTCGGTCACATATCTCAGTAGTTCCCGTGATACAGGAAATCAAAATATTCCATCAAAAATTTAACATTATTGAAGTTACAGAAGCAGTCCTACTTGAAAGGAATTCGTGATTATTTGTGGTTTCTGATGTTATAATAATGTTTAGCCGTAGAGAGCGCGGCAGTCATGTATCTCCAAAGGCGATTTGGAACACAATGACATAGGTGAAAAGGGAGTTGCCCTTTCGCGGAAAATTAAGATACTGATTAAAATTCGGAAGAACGGGACTCGGCGAAATGAGTGTACACGAAATTTATTGGACCCGATACTTTCGATCTCTCGCATAACGCAACCAGTAGTGTCCTGGATTTGGAACTAAAACATCCCTATTCGAAACAGACTCCAGTTAATAATTATTTTTCACTCAGTAAATAAATGGGTAATATTTATTACTATCATTTAAGCTAGTCACTTTAAACCAGGTATATCGTAGTTGATAAAATTCTGGCTTATGACCTCAAGGTACCTAGTTCAAACCTGTCTCTAGTCGAAAATAATTACTTCATTGAAAGGAATGCTTGGCTTAATATCAGGCTCATTAAGCAGTCGTTCGTAATTAACTGAGGCGTCAATCACTGCTCTGACTCTCGTCAAACGGACGTCGGTCACATCTCAGCAAGCCCCAATCCGATTTGCAGGCTGTTGAATTTGTGCAAAACGGAATTCGGGCTGGGCGCTCGGACGTGCAGGTGTACCGGAAATCCGTTTGACGAGAGGTAGAGCAGTGATTGACTCTCGAGTTAATTACAAACAGCTGCTTAACGAGCCTGTTATTAAGCCACACATTCCTTCCAATGAAGGAATTATTTTCGACTAAAGCCACGTTTGGACGATGGACCTTGCTGATCTTAAAACCAGAATGTGATCAACTGCACTGTGAGTGTGGTGGAAAGTGGCAAGTTTCCATGACAGCAATAAATGTTACCTATTTATTTATTTATGAATGAAACATACTTAACAACAACCAGTTTCGAACTCGGGATTTTTGGGTCTTAAATCCATAAATGATACAGACTCTGTGAAGTGGTCGAAAGTGTTACGTTTAAATGGTAGCAATAAATATTATCTATTGGGTCTGAACCTGAATGGGTCTGAACTGTGGACATTTCAATCTTAATGCCATAATAACATTAACTGCTCTTGTATCCTTATGTACTCTTTGATAACCCATTTGTACCATCACGTACCCTACGTGCCCTTTGTACCCTTTCGAACCATTATGTACCCTTTCGTTTCCCTTTGCAACCTTTTGTATGTACCCTTTTGTATGCTTCTGTACCCCTTTCGTACCCATTTGCACCAGTTTCGTACCCTTTAGCACCGCGATGGGTTAGAGAGTTTATAGGCCTATTACGTGATATCTCGTATGGTTTTGGATTGTAGTAAAAGTTTTACATTTCAGCCCATAGATGCCGCATGCTGTCCGTGGCCCTGAAATGCTTTTGCATGTCAACCTCCGTTCAAACTACCGATGACGATCTTTGTTAAACCAACGCAACGCGTCAATTGGATATGACAGTAGACGGCCTTTTTGAGACTCGCAACACAGAAAGAAAAAAGGTAATACACACGTCTCCCTTCAGCTGTTGTATTTTAAGTATTATCAAGAATTTGTAGGGTTGGGGAAGAAGAATTTGTGACTGAGACCCCTTCTGAAACGTCTTACGATTCATTCCTATAGTTCTGTCTAAGTTTATAGAGAGCGTCACGAGTCATATGATGGAAATTTCTACTCAGGTTTCAGCCTAAAATTAATCTAAACCGAACGAAACTAGCTTGCATTTAATTATTATTTGGTTTCGCTTAGTTGTAATTTAGTTTACTGTAGATTTGGGCTGAAAAATGACCAAATTACCAGCTGGAACGTGTGGCGCCCTCTGAAAACTCGGACGGAACTAATAGGAATAAATGTACCACATTTCAATAGGGACTTTTTAGAGTTACAAATTCTCCTCCCCAACCCCA
Organism: Lithobius niger; assembly: GCA_023313725.1. NCBI lineage: Eukaryota > Metazoa > Arthropoda > Chilopoda > Lithobiomorpha > Lithobiidae > Lithobius > Lithobius niger. The sequence goes on along the minus strand of JAHWFP010207381.1, from coordinate 48,687 downwards.
TAAATTCTTGGTATTTAAGGAAATAACCCATATGCTATAGTTAATATTTCAGGAAACCATCAACGAAAATGTCAAAGTTCACAAACGCCTCCAGTTAGCAAAGAAACCAAAGCAGAAGCGGGCATTGGCAAATTCCAGACAGATTTTGGAACAGGCCCTTCGCCAAGTAGCCAGCTTCGCCAAGGCCGTTCGTCACGCCAAGACAGTCAGAACCAAGGAAAATGTCGAATGAAAAGAAAGATTCCACCGTTAAAAAAACGAAGTCTTCTTCCAATACTCTTTGTTGTGACAGACAGAAGAAAACTTAAGTATTTTAACTGTTGTCAAGAACATGGCTTGGAGCAGACAGCCGTGATCTACACATGTAGACATCCAGACTGGCTTAGCAAACTACAAATATTTATTTAACTTCAACGAAAGACGCAAATTACAACCGTCTACCCCATTCGTCTTCAGCAACTTTAATGCAACGACAAGCAAACAACGACATGGTACGTTAAACTATTTACGCAATAATGACCATAAATTGTTGTAGTTGCATGTTGTGCACAATGGGTGACACGTGTTGTCTGTCAAGTTACGAGCTGTTTTTTGGGTGTACTAAATAAAACGAGATTAAAACGAGATGAAACGAGAATAAAAGAAAGAAAAAAGTAATGCCACGGGCTTGTGGGCAAAAAGTAAAGGCTCCATCATCTTTACCTTCCACAACGGTCCAAAAACAAGTTAACAAAAGTCAAGTCAACCAGCTATGCGCCAGGTTTGTTACGCCACGCCATCTGTTGACAGTCGGTGTTTACAAATCTCCGCAAGTTTGCAAATACGTCAATTGCTGTCAAGATCGCGCCTCTAACGCAGGGGCGTACTGGGAAGGACATGTAAGCCCCGGAAATGGTTAATGTAGGCCACTCTCTTGAGGCGTTTCGTAGAAATCAGTCATAATGAACAAAATTCGACGGGAGTTTCCCCATGGCCTATGCTCCAAGGGCCTGTCGGGGGACCAGACCCTAGGCCCCATGGGAAATTCCCGTTTACCCCTTGGTCAGTACGCCCTAGCTGTTACGAAACCTCCCTATATACAGGGTGGGGCAGAAAGGACGGAACACCCTTGGCAATCAAAGATGGTTAATGTTAGGATAATGAAACCTTGCATGGTATGTAGGGGAACGGGGAGCCAACTAACCATGAATCGATCACTGACCTTGACGCATATTTTCAAGGTCACTGTGATGCTAACTTTTTAACTATGCTTCGTAGAACCCCAGTGTAAATTAGAAACTTGTAGACAGTGTCAAGGCATGGCCAATGCAAAAAACATAACGAAATTCGGTACGTTAGTTTAGGAGTTACGGGTATTACAAGAATCATTCTGTTGTGCTGACCGAGTGGCTTTCCTGCCAAACAGTTCTGTCAGGCTCTTTCGTACACCATGCATTGTATTGGTAGGTAATGGTGTTGGCAGCATACGCAAATTGGCATAATTCATTAACCGTGATCAGCTCTGAAGCAAAATCAGAAATGTTAACCTGAGGGAGGAACAACATTAGTTTCATTTCTAGACGACCACGGTGACTAAACTATGCCAATTTGCATAAGATGCTGTAGTTTGCAGCACCATTCTGTTTACACGTGTAATGTAGCAGGTTGTGTTGAGCTAGTGTCGAGTCATCAGTGTGTCAGTTGCTGTTTGTTTCCAAGCATGCTTCATGTACTTTGAGGACCACTGGACTTAATTAATTTTACACTCACTGTTTGACAGGAAAGCCACTCGGTCAGCACAACAAAATGATGCTTGCAATTTTCGTAACTCCTAAACTAGCGTACCGAATTTCGTTCTGTTTTTTTGTAATGGCCATGCCTTGCCAATGTCTACAAGTTTCTAATTTAAACTGGAGTTCTACGAAGCATAGTTAAAAAGTTAGTATCACGATGACCTTGAAAATATGCGTCAAGGTCAGTGATCGATTCATGGTTAGTTGGTCCCCCGTTCGCCTACATACCATGCAAAGTTTCATTATCCTAACATTAACCATCTTTGATTGCCAAGGGTGTTCCGTCCTTCCTGCCACACCCTGTATACGCTTGCATTTTAGTCAAAGATTTAGGCGATTTTGATAGAAGCATAGGCCCCATGGGTAACTCCCGTTTTCCCGTATGGCCAGTATGCCCCTGATGCTACGAAACCTTCCCCCACGCTTGTATTTAGTTCCAAGTATTTTGTGTTTCTGGTATCGCTTTAGGATGCTTTGGTTTAGGAGAGTGTGGTGTGCAGAAAAATCCTACGTGAACTAAGTGAGAAAAACTCGCACTTATAGGTATGCCACGGGTTAACTTGCGATTTTTCTGATTATTCCTTGCCGTAGGGAAGAATCGCTTTACATTTTTAATTGTTTGACCGTGGGGGCAGGGGGAAGGGGGGCGCAACTGTACTAAAGACAATGCATTCCAAACTCTCATAATTGGCACTCCTTCCAGCTCTTGGCCGACACCAGTAATGCCAACATGGTGCCATGTAACTTCCTGTTCTCATCTGAGTGAGATTCGGGAGAGGCGAATCCTACTATCTATTTGTTTATTTATTTATTTAATTTATAAATTTGTCGTTATGTCCTATAAAGAGCAAAACAGCAATTTCAAGTTAAAACGGCAATTTTAAAAACAGAAGAAACATGAAGACGCTTATGGTGCCCACCGTTCTCGCCTGAATGAGATTCGTGAGATACGCATCCTACAATTCGTCATCACTCCTGTGGTGAGCGACGAAGACAACGCATATATTACAGGCAGGTAACCACGAATGTGAAAACGCTGTATAGTGTATATCTTTATAAAACGATGCAAACATCAATTTATATAACAGAACTGCTATTGGATATTTAGGTCAAACGTTTGCCTGTGCTAGGATAAATTTTGCAAACAGTATCACAGTTTAATTGTAGTCGTCGGACTTAAAAAGTTTCTCCAAAATTGTTGAGTTACTGCGATTGAATTTGCTCACCAGGTTCAATCTCCCATAGTCTCAAACTAAGCGGTCGTATCATAGGTGGCTGGCTACACCAGAATCTGCTTATCAGGTAAACACAGTTTCCATACAGGGTGAGCCAAAAAAGTCTGGAGACAACCTCTGTCAATCCAAAACGGATAGCAGTAGGGTCACAAAACAATACACAAACAAACAACGGCTCGGGGAACATCTAATAGCAGTGGAGCGAACGACCTTAAAAGAAACCTGCAAGGTCATTCGTACCGGATGTTCTAGAAGAAAAGGAGATAGAGCAGTGGTTTCAATTGGTAAGTTGGAGAGATTATCCCCAAACAACAAATTATCAAAGCAGAATGGAAATCGGACCAGTAGGGCAGGAGTTGTCGTAAAGAGAAGTTAGGGTTAGTAGCCACTCTGCATGGCTAGGGTGTGTCCAGCAGAGAAGCCGCCCTAACTAATGGACATAACTACTATCGCAGCCATATGTGATGCAAACTGTGAATGGGTGGCCTATCCTCATGTACATTGCTTGTCTTAGTTGAGTCACTTGGTTCAGGGACAGAGCCAGATGATAGCCCCCCCCCCCTCCACACACAACCCGTCAGCTGAGATTTTGGTCGGGAAAAGGCGAAATCCGTCCGGAGACGAAACAGGAAAAAGTTCTCCTCTTAATATTCTTAACATTGGCAGGGTCTATAGTATAAGTGGCCCCAAGCCCTTCTAACTCACAACCACTCCAGTGGTTGAATCCATTTATTATTATCTTTATAATAATATTGGAGGCCGGCTAAAAGGAAAGCTAAAAGGAAAACCACTTCTCCCCTCCTTGCGCCCACATTGAAATGCACTCTCCCACTCTACGTGCATGGAGACAGGAGGCAGGCATGAGTGGTCGATCAACTCAATAAAGGTTCAATCTGACATGTCGTCGGGCCGAACAATCACTTCTCCCCTCCTCGCGCCCGCATTGCAAATGCGCTCTCCCATTCTACCTGCATGCACACAGGAGGCAGGCATGAGTGGTCGATCAATCTGACAAGTCGTCGGGAAGAGTGCCGGAAATATCCCGGGAAATATGTCCGTAAACTTAATTCATGACCGCCCCGTGTTTCCTCTAGTAATAAATAGTATATTACAAAGTAAAAGCCAGAAAGTGCACAAATCCACTTTATGTCCGTTTTTAATCCGCCTTAGCAAGTTGTGGCTTGTAAAGATGGGCATTTTACTCGCAACTTGACTCGTGGCTTTCTTGTGTTGTTTGTAATTTGTCTTTACTTGCTACTCTTGATAATGACTCTGGGATGAGCTGAAACGTCATAAAATAAAAGCGGAAAGCCGGTTTCAATAAACAAATCAGTTTTAAATAACTCCGTTCACAACCTGGTACCCCCATAAGGAGTGACAGTCTTGATTGACGTGTTAGGGGGCGTGGCTTCGCCTATCTTTCCAAAGCAATTCCAACGTAAATAGATAATCGCTGACCAATTATACAAACGTGTAACACCAACCAAATGACCTTAATGGTGCCACAAATCAAACTCTTCTACGATTTAAACATTTGCGTGCATACTTCTCCGAGCTTTTACTTCCCCGTAATTCTGTGAGACGAACGTGCACAGTGAGTGAGTGAGAGAGTGAGAGTGAGATAGAGAGAGAGAGGGTGAGAGAGAGAGTGAGAGAGTGAGTGAGTGAGAGAGTGAGAGGGAGAGAGAGAGAGAGAGAGTGAGAGAGAGAGTGAGTGAGAGAGTGAGAGAGAGAGTGAGTGAGAGAGTGAGAGAGAGTGAATGAGTGAGTGAGAGAGAGACAGAGAGTGAGAGAGTGAGTGAGAGAGAGTGAGAGTGAGAGAGAGAGAGTGAGAGAGAGAGAGAGAATGAGTAGGAGCGTGAGAGAGAGAGAGTGAGAGCGAGAGTGAGAGTGAGTGAGAGAGTGAGAGTGAGTGAGAGAGTGAGAGAGAGAGTGAGAGAGAGTGAGAGAGTGAGAGAGAGAGAGAGAGAGGGAGTGAGAGTGAGAGAGAGAGTGAGAGAGTGAGTGAGAGAGTGAGTGAGAGAGTGTGAGAGAGAGAGTGAGAGGGAGAGTGAGAGAGTGAGTGAGAGAGAATGAGAATGGCCCAATCTGGCGACTTATTGGTGGCATTGTGATGATTGAAGGTATTAATTATATCAAAAACCAAAACTGGTAAAAGAGGGGGCAAAGTTCCGAATGGTTCGGCCCTTCAAAGGAGTGGTATCAACACACCAAAACATTCGCCAAGTTAATCGCATCGCTTAATAGTTCGAATGTTAAATGAAAACTAGAACTTTCTAGAACTACTTTCGGTAGCAATGTTCAAGTTTTCATTCCACGTCCAAGGCATTATTCGATGCGATTAAGTTGGTGAATGTTTTGGTGTGTTGATATCACTCCTTTGAAGGGCCGAACCATTCGGAACTTGGCGGCCCCTTTTACCAGTGTTGGTTTTTGATATATCAGTCCTTTTTTTCTAACCCATAACCGCCTAGATACGAACGTACACCTTCAAAGTATAACAGCGAAAAACTAAGTCCCAGCACGAGCTTTGTGAGGAAACCCCGAGCAAAGCGGGCAGTCACAGCCCAGTGGTCAGCGTCGTCGGCTCCAAACCAAGAGAATGCCGGTTCGAATCCGAGAACTGACCCTAGTACTATATGGACTCTAAAAAAAGGGGTCTAAAGGTCTTTCAGGCGGTTATGGGTTAAATTGTGTATTAGTCTCAACTCCACTACCGTGCAGATATGCAATAAAGTGGCACGTCAACAAGAAATTGGTTTTCAACAATTTGCTACTACCTTTTGCCTATACGCCGAACCATTCTCAACTTGGTCACCTCTTTATAGGTTTTTGGTTTGGTTTTAATTTTGTTGTAATTTGTTTTATTTCGTTAGTTTTGGTGTGTTGATATCACTCCTTTGAAGGGCCGAACCACTCAACTTGGTGCCTCTTCACCAGTTTTTAGCTTTGTTTGTTTTGCTTTGTTTTTAGAGTTGGTTTATTTTTCGTGAATTGGACGTGAATACAATTTCTTTGGCAACGTTGTTTAGATTTATCGTGGTACACTAGCGCGTGTCTAAGCACGCACGTCAGTATACATGTTGTCATTGTCCGAACTTTGGCTGCCAATGAAAGACGATGCCGACAATACTAACAATGGTTATAACAATATTTTCGTACTTACGTGCCATCCCACGCCATTCCTCGTTACACCCCTAGGCTTCAAACCATAAAAGGTACGCAGTTCGTATCGTACTGTAGCCATTTGTTCAATTTCATAGCTGGAAGCCTTCCTGTTATCTTGGTATCAATGAATAATCACCCTATGGAAATTAACATGGGGATGAGCGGACTAGAGTTAGCTAGTTACACATTTTCAACGTTATTGAGGGTCAGATTTTGCATTGAAAGCAGCTTAGCTGGCATTCCTACACGAGTTAATTTTTGTCAGGTGGGTCATTGCTCTTGATTTCAACACAATTTAAGCATTTGTACCGAATTATTATTTTTCCCCAAGTACGTGAAATGTGCCCAACTATGCTTCAAGATATAAGACACTGACGCTACGGCGCCACGCTACCATGGTTTACAACCTCGACAATTGAATTGATGTGATGTTTGTTGTGATGATTGCTGCCTAACTTGGCGCGACACACTAGCGTGTGTCTAGATGTACAAAAAAAGATAAGTTGTGAACCATGCTGAATTTCATGCGATAACGTCATCAATTCAAATTAGCCACCAGAAAAAAAAACAGTTTTTTGCTTGTAACTTCCGATCGGTTAATGCGATTTAAAAAAAAATTATGTATGAATAATGTTCAGCACGAAATTTCCTGCGAGCATTCATTTTTAAGTAGGAACAACCGTTCTTGACAAAAATCGATATTTAATATTAGGCAATTGTCTCCGTTGACGTATCGCAACTACGGTTCGACAAATGTTTGTATGAGAATGAGTCGTAGCAACATACACCATGAATTTTCCTCTGTAACGATTGGTATTAAAGAGTTCAAGAGCTTATGACAGCTTTTGGAAATACCGCATAGCGACATACTACACACAGACATGCAATGAGGAGACCTAGGTTCGATTCCCGGCCACCTCATGACAGGTGAATGATTTTTTTGTCCGTCTTGCATCTTCGCTGCAGTTTCGGATGGTACGACGGATCATGTTTACTTAAATAATATTTTTTTTAGTTACTGCACATTCAGTGATGAAAGCACTGTTGCGTTACATCCAACTACAATACCACAGTCTGCGGTAATGTGACAACACCGGCTGAAAAAAAAAACAGGGAAAAAAAGAAAACCACGGGGAAAATAATTATAGGAAAACGTTAGAAGGGAACGTAAAAGACCTCTTATAATATTCTTACATTTTTTCCCCGTGGAGTACATGCTCTAGACACCTTTGACTGCAGTAAATAATAAGCTAATGGAACAGTGACTGCCACAAACGTACACACGTGTCGTCAAATTAAGAGCTAGATAAATTTCTTTCAGAAAACTCAAAGGCGGAACTTTTCCAAAAATAAAGTTAGCTGCCATTCTTCTCTCAACAATCCTCAAACCCTCGTATTTCAAGCCGTTTTATTTTAAGAGTCGAGAAAAGGGTTCTAGGTTAAACTAGTTTGTGTGAACGCAGAACTTTTTTGAGTTGGCACCTAATTTAACAAAACGTGCATTTTTTATTTGATTTTCAAGCTGCAACAATTTAATTTTGAATACAAGTGGCTCAATTTTAAACCTTTTTTAAAATTTTTGAATGCAAGCAGAAGAAAAATTCTAGTCGAGAATCCATGAACCGAACATCACAAATTTCATAGAAGTCACATAGCAACTCCAAAAGAGTGTTCATAATATCCAGAAGTAGTTTTGGAGCAGGGAAGTCTCTCACACTGCCAGATCAGTAACGGAAAGAGGAAAACAAACCAAACAGCGAAAATCATATACTAGAAATAAACGGTGATTTTCGCTGTTTTCCTCCTTCGAAATGAATGCCGGTTCGAAACCTGCGCGACTGACCTAATTAGGGACTTGAAAACAAATCACTGGGATTAATTCTCGAATAAAAGGGTTAAACTACTGATTTGGTTAAATATATAAACACAAATCAGTGTAAATTATATAAAAAAAAAAAGGGGAAAAGAAGCCAAACAGCGAAAAACGGCGAAAATCAGCATTATTTCTAATGTATGATTTTCGCGGTTTGGCTTATTTTCTTCTTTCCTTTATATGGTCCAGTGGCCAGCATCTTCGTCGCCAATACAAATGAATGCCGGTTCGAATCCTGTGTGACTGACCTAAAATGGGACTTTAAAAAAAGATCACCGGAATCAGTTCTCGGCTGAAAGGGTTAAACTACTGATTTGGTTAAATAAATAAACACAAATCGCTGTAAATTATATAAAGAAAAGAGGAAAACAAGCCAAACAGCGAAAATCGGCGAAAATCAGCGTTATTTCTAATGTATGATTTTCGCTGTTTGGCTAATTTTCCTCTTTCCTTTATATAATTTACAGCGATTTGTATTCATTTATTCAACCAGATCAGTAGTTTAACCCTTTCAGCAGAGAATTGATTCCGGTGATCTTTTTTTAAAGTCCCATTTTAGGTCAGTCGCGCAGGATTCGAACCGGCATTCATTTGGATTGGAGACGAAGATGCTGGCCAATGGACTGTTGCTGCTTGCTTTACTCCGGGTTCTCAGGCCACCTCACAAAGCTCGCGGCGCACCGAGAGACTTATCTTTTTTTTTCGGCGTCTTGTAGCCATCCTTTTGGGATGCCGTGACTGACGAGGGTTATCAGAAGAGATGAGAATCGTAGGGCGAAAAAACTCACAAGTGGACTACTAGATTTTCCTCAAAATTATTCGAAAATGTATGAATGAAATGACATGTTGGCGAGTGAAATCCAATGGTGCAATCGCTGATTTTTTTTTTAATGACCTGATCAGTTTGTCTGGTAGGCACTTTACCTCAGAGGGCATTCTCCCATATAGGTCACAGCATACTTGACTGCCTATTCCAATTACCCTTTCGTATTATAGAATATATTCTCGTCTCCATAATCGATGGTGTGATAGGTGGGAGCTATAGGAACGTAGTCAGAGTTCAGATTCACGCCTAGGCTGGTCAAGCATGGAGTTTGCTCCTAGCCATTTTACGATATTCCCCTTTGCAGTTACTCACTAACGTCTGCAAGAATAACTAGTATGACATGTACAATTGTACATAATTACACAGCATTTGTAGTGTCCGCAGCCTATCTTGAGTTCGCGGCAAAACAAACACAGATAATCGATTGTACGTTTTTGGTAGCAGAGTGCCTTGTTGATATTCAAGATGGTTACAAAAACAATGGCGGCCATCGATTAAAACCGCCCCCTCCAGGAAGACATAGCCGATCACAAAATACTTGCAGGACTCAAGATACGCCGCGCACACAATAGTTCTCGTTTTGCGCGTGTGCTTTTACTGCATGTAGTATGCCAAAGTACAGAACACACCACTAACTTGTAGTCTGGTCAGGCTATGCGGCCACGTTCATTTTGGCATGTAACTATGGTAATTCGGTGTATAAAATTTTAACACGACCTCTTTCCCAATTGGCCAAGTGAGCGAAGCAAACAAAGTCCTGTTTTAAATCGACGAACGATTTAGAATTTTGCTTTGTCTTTATATTCGTCTGTTCCGCAGCTTATACGGCCAAACGAATGACCAGATTCTAGGGATGGGTCGGTCTTGGGTTTTCAAGTTTCGGTTCGGTTTTAGTTTTTTTTTGTTGCCAAAACTCGTCGGTGTCGGTTTCAGTTTTTTAGAATTTCAGCTATAAGAATGTAAAGGCGAGTCGTTGTATAAGCAAGGCCGGCTGAGATCCGCTCATCGCTTACACAACGTAAGGGCACGTTTATGCAACGACTCGCCTTTGCATTCTTGCAGCTGAAATTTAATCGCGATGACAAGGTGTCGTTGCCATGGTAACAACACTTCCTGGATTAGGTAAATCCGACATCGTTTGAGCAAATGCGAACAAGTGCTTGCAGTCTTATTCGTGACAGTGAGATAAAGAATTCCTCCCGACGAAACAATTTTCCCACTCGCTTCTAAACTCAATTATTGAATCGTCTCGTTGAGAGCTGGCAAAGCTAAGACCGCCTCTATGTTGGAATTTCAGATAATTTCTAGGTTCTAGCTGCGGGAATGCAAAGGTGAATCCTTGCGTAAAAGCGCCGTAAGTCTTCCAAAAACCGAAGAAACGGTTTTTTATTCCTACCAAACAACCGATTCACACGAAATTTGGTAGGAATATTCTTAGGAAATAAAACTGAACGATGTATGCGCTTCATTTTCCGATTTAAAAAAAAATTAATTTCTTTGAGCCTTAAATCAGCCGAAGCAACTTAATGCTTGTATGGCTGAGCCGGCTCAATTTTGAACATAACCAGACTTTTAGAGAAGAAGAAATATCTGGTAAAGGGAGGTGCCAACCCGGGGATTCGATCTGGGAAACCTCCGATCATCGTAGGGGGCCGAAAGATTGTCCAGAATTTGCCAGAATAGTTCCCATAGCCGCTGAAGGAGCATGGTAGCCTCTCACGCTACCCTGGCCGGCAGTCCTGGCGGGGACTTTGCCAAGATTCCCTTTCCAGGGGTTCGACCAGATCCGCAAACCTCCAGCATCCAGGCTGAGCTCTCTCACAACTCAGCCACGACGAAAACATTTCTGGTGGTTAGGGAGCGAAATTCGACGTATAGAGCAACAGGGCAGAAATCATACAGTTGGAGCTGATACGAAAATATATTTCTTAACAAAGTAAGGGGGAGCGAAGTCTACTGCTCACAGAATAATGCTATTATTTATTTAATTGTGGCAAGACATTTAGAAAGTTAACCAAAAGACGAAATTAAGATTAAAAATCAGCCATTACCTTTGCGAGGTTTGTCGCTAGTGGCATCACTACTCCTTTCACTCTGGGCGTCTTCTTGTCCGTCTGCCGAGTTGTGGTGGGTGTGCTGAAGACTCAACTTGTGACACACTTCGAATGCCTGACCAACCGTCCGGACAATGCGCATGGCCTGGCTCTAAACAGACAAGCAAAGACAAAAAATTGTTTTCAGTAAATTTTTAATATCTAGTTGATCAACGTTAAAGCAAAGTAAGATACTAATATTGCAGTAATTTTTAAGGTCATAGTCAAGCAAGGTCTAAAGCAAAGTAGGACACTAATGTGGCAATAATTTTTTAATTCCTCTTAATCAACTTGTAAAGCAAAGTATTACAGTTGTAGTACCGTAATATTTTTAATATTTAGTTAACCTTTTCTACACCATGATGTACATGTCTTCTTCTATAGAGTAGTGGCACGACATAGTATTATTGTATATAACTCTATGCTGGAGCCTTAATGGGTTAGCTGCAAGGGGCACTGCCGAGAGAAACAGAAGGGCGTCATACTAAAGCCGATGCTGTGAAGAGTGATTTTTTAGACCTAAAACGCTCGATTTTTGTTGTTGGAGAAAACAACGTTATTTTAAGCCTAAGAAATCCGCTCTTCCGTTGTTTTTCCCTCCATTTTTATGCAGTGCACCTTGTAGTTATGCCCTCCAAAACCCATACTGGTGCCAATATGGTGGCAAATGTCACTGCTCTATACCAAGAAGACAAAATAACCAAGTCAGTCCAGCAAGAAAAGCAAACTTCACAAGGAAGGGTTGGTAGGGCACGTTTATGCAACGAGACCACCTCGTTCGCAGAACGCTACTTGCTAATTTCATTATTTTCCCGTTTCTACTAAATGAATGCGGTAATAGATAACAAATTAAATGTATTATATATAACAACACGAATAAAGAACACAGTGCAACAGTAATTCTAAACATTGCTACAACATACCCGCTGTCATTTCTCGCTATTTCCAACAATTGCTATTGTCGTACAAAAAACACCTTCTGACAGTGATTAGACGACGGTAGAATAAATACCTGCCCGCAGCGAGAATTCAAAAATCCAACATGGCGTCCATTTCGGAGTTATCGAATCGAAGACACACCATCGAATGCCGGCATTCGGAAATCAGTTCATCGTCTTGTACTGCAGTAAAAATGGTTTTCCTGTTGTCATAAATCGACACTGTCATGTTGCACGCCTTGTGCATCGTGTCGCGAGGCATTAGGAGAAGAGCTGCGTCCGCGCTGTTACCATGGTTCCTACGTATAGCAACTCGAAAGCCGCATTCTCCGGTAAAAACGAAAAGCAGCCAGCAGATTTAGTGTTAACCAAGCAAAAGCTAGTGAGCGATAAAATTGTGTTGACAAATCCCACTAGTTTTTAGTATTCACCGTAGCATTACTTTAAAATTTTTTAACACTGTTTTTACTTTTTAATTGTACAGCATCATTTTGGGCCTTTTAACACTTTTCACACCCTTCCCATGTCCTGCACGTTTGGCGATGCCATCGGGGGCCTTTGAGTCTCTGGCAGGTCTAACCTTGGTGGTAAGGCATTCGTGTCCCCAAACATCTTACCATCATCCATTCCTTGGCCGTTTATTGTACACTGTATTTCCATTTAATTGCGGCTGGCTGTCAGCGACTCCCCAGTCCTTGCCAGACCCGTTGCTATCGCAACAAATATTATTATTATTATATTATTATTATTATATTATTATTATTATTATTAATTATCGTTGCATAAACCCGCCCTTAGATACTTGATCTCCAAGAGAATGCGAGATCGAATCGCGTTACAGACCTATCATACACATGGGAATTAAAAAGAAAAAATACGTCGGGAGTAAAAGGGGTCTCCCATTTTTAACGGAGTGCTTCAACGATCTAAGATTTAAATAATTGAACCCTTGGGTGTTAATACCCAAAAACATCCATTATCGACCCATCTACCTCACAAACGTGAACAGTTGTCCTACATGAAAATGTTGGGAGTATGTTGGGTGTATGTTGTTGTACATATATTTAAAGTATAACAGTATCTCTTATAGTAATCAGTTGGATTAATAGAGAGAATGCGGTTAGAGAGGCCGGTTAAGTCGTACGTCACAACAATAATAATAATAATAATATTTATTTTAGCAAGTTTTTTACATCTTGTGGCACGAGTCTGGAAGACTGTACTGCCTTCTAGAGGATTCAAAAACAAATCCAACACCTTTTTGTTAAAAAACTTTAAAACCTAATAATTTACCAATAAGAGGTTTATCTATATAAATTAAATCTAGATGATTCAAAAACAAATCCAACACCTTTTTGTTAAAAAACTTTAAAACCTAATAATTTACCAATGAGAGGTTTATCTATATAAATTAAATCTAGAGGATTCAAAAACAAATCCAATACCTTTTTGTTAAAAAACTTTAAAACCTAATAAATTTACCAATAAGAGG
>JAHWFP010207381.1:11848-35190 GCA_023313725.1 Lithobius niger | reverse complement strand
GGAAAAGGAAATTTAAGGTTCTTTTACCGTACGAGTTTCTAAAATGTGGGGCGATTATTATTTCGGTAGCGTCTTTTCAGACGGGTATTTAAGTCGGTGTTGAAGCACGTATGTGTTATCACCGTAAAGTCCACAATTTGCTTAAAAGTCATGATTTAATTTTCAAGCAGTATATCCAGTACCTGTCGATTGCCTAATGGAGTTGAATAAGATTTTACTTAATATTTTTTTGCAATCTATCAGTGTAACCAGAAGAAGTGTAAGCAAAAACAGAATAATAATAATGAGGATAATAATGTTTCATCACAATCGTGACAAGGCACAGGAAGGGAATTAACAGCTGGACCGTTAAGAACAAACGGTGGAGTCCACTTCTGAGCCCACATTAGGGAGAGAAGGTGGTAAGCCAGTATGGTAACGGAATTAATATTACACCGTCTCCCTCACTAGCTTGCTACCTGCCTACCCCCATGTGGGGTCAGAGTGGGTTTCTCCCGTTCATATTTATAACGGTACGAGTCTAACCACTAACACCAGCCTCATATAAAACAACTAAGACTAAAGAAGCTTGGTCACGAAGAAATGCAGTTAGGCCGCGGGAAAACGAATTCTGGTTTCCTCAAAACTTTATTTATTTAAAATGATCTTCAGTATAGTATACAACACGAAAACCAGCAACAACGCCAGCTGAAACAATTTCCTTAGAAAAAGAATTCTATGCCGAGATAACTCTCACGGCACAAAAGTTGCGTCTGCAGTCTAGTCGAACGGAATGGATAATTCCAAAAGCCAAAGCCTGTCAAGTCTAATATGATTCTAGATGGATTTACCGCAATCTGAGGGCTTTGTCCCCCGGACTGACGGGCGATATCGAATCGCAGCCGCAGAGCTTCCCGTCTTCAAAAAATAAATAAATAAATAAAAATAAAAACCGCTAAAAGCCACCGCCACTCGTGGTCGTCATTCTACAGATCATTAATTTTTTAAACTGCGTCCATCACCCTTAACTTGGCGCCAAAGGTTCAGGCAACTACGTGCGCGCGAAACGAATTTCAAGCAAAAAGAGAAAATTTCCCACTGCGGCCGGGACCGTCGTCACTCATTAGCAACCCTCAAAACCAGAAACCACTGCCAACAATTGGATTCACAGCAGAAACCACCAAACGTAACCTGCCCTCAACCAATCTACCTAATTAAAGGTACACTACGCCTCCTGCCTCATAACAGCCACCGTCAGGCCGCCATCCACCCATGTTACCATCGCACCGTTTCGCGAAACCATGCGTAGTAATACAAGGCCAACTAAGATAGGAACGAGGAACGCAGCTACTATCTTAGTTGGCCTTGGGCGTAGTAGACGAAACTGCATGAACGCAAAAATTGTGTCTTCGCAAACCGGAATGATGTTCGTATTTTAAAATTACACTTTATAATTTTTTCTTCGGCAATCTATTGGCATAATTAATTTTAATTTTTACCCGCATTAGTCATTTAGATTTTTGCTCTCATGGTTATTATTAGCAAACGATTAAAAATTAGTGTAGGCTCACACACAGATGAGATGATGCTATTACATTAGTTCCCAATACTCAACAGAAAATCTCATAGACGGCACATTTTAAAACGGATTTTTAGCAAGGGATTGACTAACAGTAATTAAATAGAACTTTGGGGCCGTACTTGATGTGGAGGATCGAGAAATATGGCGCTGGGAGGAATGTACCTTTAATACGCGATTACTAATTGTGCCGTTTCTTAGGCAGTCTACGTATAGGCGATTCCGGTTTTGGGTGACGCTAAATAACTTTGATTAAAGGAGAGCGTCTGGCGTTCGTCCATCCATCTCCTGGAGTTCAGGTTGAAATACGGGCTGAGGTGTTTCTTATTTCACCGCCTTGCTTTTATTTCAGTCCTTGCAGCACTTAAGGCTTCCACTAAATTGCTTAATAAACAACTTCCCGGGCACGCCAAGTGCCCATCTTCCCCCCTAGCTCCCCATCAGTGATTGACAGTATGGCCACATCTGTAGCCAATGAGAGACAGCGTCACTCTTCCCTTTCCACGCAAGCTCACTTTGTTAGCGGCGACTTCACACAAAACCCAAGCGAAAGGCCAAGCCAACAAAATCCAACAGTATTTTTCAGGATAACTTACTTCCTCCTTGGAATTCTCCAGAACGACGCAATTTGGGCTGGTGGCCTTAGAAATGTTGCCAATGGCAACAATTTCAAAAAGAAAGAGACGCTATTCTTCACTCTTCGGACAGACTTAAACGTCACTAGCTTTCATCATTAAGTATACTGTTTACAAAGCGTAAACAAGGCATTCTGCAGCATTTTAACACGTGGAATGACTTTCTTAAACGACCACGAGCTTCTGATCACAAATTAGACGCATATTACGGAAGCTTTTGGCTTAACGTACGTATTGGCATAGGGATCAAACATAAATAATACACCCAATCAGTGATGGGACTAAGAGTATTTCAACGGATCTGAGTCAGGTACCTAAACCTCAAGGGAACACCAGTCAGATTACGTCCATTTCTAACTCAATACCGTTGAGAAACAATTTCATTCCAGGTCAATTCCAATTCAGGTTCACATGCCAAGTCAATTTCAATGCCGCATTTCAATACGATTCAATTCATTGCTGCTTTATTTAATTGCTATTTTAAATCAATTCCAATCAATCACTTTTCGTACGGGGGTTGGTTCCAGTCAATTCCGAGCTGATTCAGTAAATATTTTGACCATTCAGTTCCACCCAATCACCTTGCGTCCAGCATAACTTCGGGTAATTTTTGGAAAAATTTAGGGCATTGCTGAAAATTTAGACGATTTTGGTGAATTTTGGGGCCGAACTTGGGCATAATTGATTTTAATTTTTGTGGAATTGTCGTGAATTGGGTGTAATTGCACCTACAATTCAAGTTGAATCAAACTGGGATAAAACGTAGTTTTAAACATAAAAGTTTTTACTTACCGTAAAATAATTATCTCACACCAGAGTCAACCCCAAAACTTAAAGGTAACGTACCGGCTCCCCAGCAGGGAGGCAAACCGTCTTCAATAACTCACTGATTCCATCCCAAGTTTGTTTCCAGATTCATTCATGATCGCAGGTTCGACCAACCTGTAGGAATGGTTGGTGGGTTCCCTCAAGGCAAGTATTTTAGTTTAAGTCAAACTATTTTCATGTTTAAAACTACGTTTTTACTTGTCTCCTATATTACTTACCTTTCTAATTTAAGCTGCATTTGTTCAATAGGACGGTGGGACGTGTCGAACCAAGAAATCACATAGGGGTCCAGAAAACAGTAGTAGTATGATTCGTACTAAACTACTCCACCTACTGGCAGTTCAACGCATAATTACCTGCTAAAGAGACTGCTGGCAGGAATGATGTCTTCGTCTCTCAGACTTCCAACTGCCCCCAGCAAATTCCAAAAGTAATGGCTGATGAAAGTCGTATATTTTCATGAACATGTGGTCAGGATCTCATCAGGGGTGTTCCCCCAGCAAATGCCGCCAAAGAGGCCGAAGCACGCAGTTCATGGCCGCAAGCAAACAGACTCCGGTGGAATCGCCTCACACACAGACATATGACCACAAAAATCCAGAGAACCACCATGGAAGGTGAAACGGGGTCCTTGCTTGGGCGGACAGGATGGCCCCTTCACTCCCAAGGTTTTCCGCCTGACCATCTGATGGAAGTCCTCCTATGTGCTTCACGGCTTCAAGATAATACCTAAAGCCTGGGGTACACTCACCGTGTTGAGTCTGTATTTCTCCCCTTTTTTTGCCTGGCCAGTGTAAGATCCCTGTTAGATACCCATTAAAAACCTGGACCGAGACACGGACAAGAATGACCTGGTTCGCTAGCTGTCTGAAATCATGACATGTGTTTGCCTCAAGGCACCGAAGAGACGGAAAACACAACCACTAGGATCACCGATACCCTATAAACCCGCCAAAATAGAGGATGCACGATATATGCAAAGCAGGTGCGCTATTGAACATTCGACACTGGCATTCCGGTTTTATATGTCTGTCAATGTACAGTGCATTCGTCCAAGAATGCGGGGGTGGCTGAGTCCTTCAGCCAAAAACAGTTCAGAAACAAGGGCTGAACACTATGACTGTACGCTAAGCTTAAGAGCTCTGACTGGGTTCAGCACTCTTTCAAGATCAGCTCTCCCCACTAGCGTTGAAAGATCATTCAATGTCATGGGCTTTGGCAGCTCACCGGACGCTGATACTTCGTTCTGAAGTAAAGAGGTAACAAAAAAGTTACTTTGCCCCAGGACTTGTACCATGCCCCTCACCAATTGCACGTCGTGCAGCGGTGGCAAGGGCTAACAAGGAAACCGATTTCTGGGTCAATAGAAGGGATGGAGCCTTGTGTGCAACGCTTCGAAAAGATTCCTTGACAGACAGGAAAACACAGAGGGGCGGCCCTCGGCTGGGCAGAGACATCATGTCCTTGAGCTTCTTGCGCGCTGAAAGCTTGAATGAAACGAGACGAGACAAGACTCTCCTCATGTCTGCCCATAAGGGGGAGGACTGAGCTGACTACTAACCTATAGTCCTTGATGGCTAACATTGATAGGCAAGCTTGGAACAAAGATTCGAGAAATCGGGCCAGCTCATGCGCCGACAGGTTACAGGAATTTGAACCTTTAGCCTTGCACGCCTCAGCCAAGTTTTCCACTCGTGCTCGTAACCCTTGATGGTAGAGTCTCTGTGGCACTGAAGCATCATGTTAACGAGTTCCGAGAAGAATACGGTCTACAGAAGTTTCTCCTTCAGAGCCTGCACGCATGATGCTGCAGTATTCCTGGATTCGGGTCGAGGGTCGCCTTTCTTGAGTTCCATTAGATCATTGAAACACGGCGCTGCTGTCCATCACGGGACGATCAGATGTATGTCACCCGTGGACTCCCAATTATTGTTCAGCAGCAGCACCTGAAACTGTTTCAAATAAAACAGTGGCTGCATCTCAATAGGCATTCTTTTGGACTGCAAGTAACTGCCCTGGACTGCCCTTGAGTACCAAAAGTGGCAACAGAACAAATCAACCGCATCAGCGGCACTTTCAGCCGTACAACTTAGTCGCGTATGCTAATTTGCTCTAAAGGTCCAGCTGATATAAGGAAGCTATGACTAATGTATTACCACAAGGCCTGGATAAGGGAGTTAAGTTCTTTTCCCCATAGCACCAGTGAATGAAGCAGCATCATAGATAAGCTAGCTAGATATCATATCTCAATTCATCAAAGCTAATATTTCTGATATTGATATGCCTCCGTGCTGCATCGCACGCAAAGCATTAACAGAGGCCTATTAGCCACAACTACCACCAGTACCCCACGTAGCCATGGAAGTGGCGAGATGCTAAATCTAGCTAACTTTTTAATCTGTAGCAGTAGTATGTTGGCATTCTACAGCATAGTGAACATATAATTAGGCCTACTTATAAAAATTATGTTGTAATATGCATTAGCGATATTTACTAAGCCTTCTTTAGGTACAACGGAAGGCCGAATTAGGCCCAGTAATAGAAGCCATCTCCAGGCCACGTTACGATTAGAAAATCGAAAGTGGAACCGCTGGGGCGAATGGCTGAAGTAGCAATTAGGCTCCTAAAAGTTAATCAAGTGGTTCTCAAGATCAAGAGGGCACGCATGGGTTTGGCTTGGCGCATGGAACCTTTTTTTTTACCGATTGCGCATCAGTGCTTTCACCAAATCAGCCCGAGGTCCATTCACATGATCACCCCGAAACGAATTTTAGAATTGTCCAGAGGCATGTCACAACTAAAAATTTGGATGCGCAGCGTCCACACTGTGAACGTGGATGAACGTGACACAACAAAGTGTGTTTTTTGTTGTTGTTTTTTTTTAATAAAATAAAAAGCCATCGCCCACATCGGAATAAATCGCGAATAAGAATAAAATAAAATAAAAACGCCGTGCACCTGCATCAATTTTTTTTAGTATAACTCCTGAGAACCATTTAATTAACTTTTAGTTGGCTTATAGAAGCGAAGCTCCGCTATGATCACACTCCAATGTAATCTTAGACCGCGCATCATGCGACAACCACAAGGTCTATTCAAACCACACTTTGCATGTAATAGCACGAGTGCCTGGATAAGGTGTATAAAAAAAAAAAATCCGGAATCGGACATGCGGTCGAGGAACCATCAGGGTGACAAGGTGAGCCAAGAGTTAAGTAACAACAACGTGATAGTTTGTTCATGCAAAGTTTTTTGTTTTTTTGGTAGGTCAAAGTTTCTTTCTTTTTGATTAGTTTTCCTGATCAAACTGTGGCGTCATGATCAGTTTTCATTTAAAAGAGTGATTGTTGATGGTAAAGAGGCGGCCTCACTAGCAGACATGTCTTAACTGTAGCAACGAAAAGCATATTTTATAAGGCCGTTCCGATCCCGGTTATCGTTCGCTATCTTTATCGATATTAGCAATAGCGGTAGATGTCGAAATAGGTAGATACAACCCAGATAGATCAGTAATAAAATAAATCATAGATATTTTCACTTCTCGTTGACCGATTTTGACGTTTGAATACACCATTTTTGAAAGCTTTTCACCAGCTTTCCAGTTATTGTTCCAAATAAAATCCCAAGCAGCTGTCTCTTATTGCTTAGAAATTACAAGTTAAAGTGTGAAATTTTATTAGGAATTGTGTGTTTAAAATGATTTTACCGTATGCAATATTAATAATTATGTGCATGGCCAGCGCTTTAATGATACAATGCTTGCAAAACTCATGTTTTTTGTTAAGGCATACGTCAGTATTACAGATTTGGTTAATTGGGAACTGGAGTCGATTATCGGGATTTGATATCAGAAATTGGGATTAGGTATCGGCTAGTTTCGTTTAACGATCGGCTCGCGTAGAAAAACTAAAAGTTAAAGGATGAGTGTCCAGCATTCATAGAGAGAAAGACGCTCAATAACGTATTCATGATACTGTCTAGCTACGTAGCTAGCTATCCTGGTGGCCTTTCCTTGGTGGAACTATATCATTACTTTCAAAGGCCGACCCCTTTTTGGGCACTTGACGGTTTCCTTATACCAGTTTTGGGTGGATTACAACTAAGTCACATGCTCATTTCATGGAATGTTTGAGCATTTTGTATTTGAAAGAGGGAAGCTGAAAACCCAGCCTAACAGCAAAGAAAGCGGAGCCTGCTCCATTATGTCGACAATGGAAATGATGACGGCCCTAGTTATTTTTAGTACCACTCCTGAGAAACATTTAATTAACTTTTAGTGGCCATATAATTTCTTTAGTACCACTCCTGAGAACCACTTAATTAACTTTTAGTGGCCTTATTATTTGTCTAGTACCACGCCTGAGAACCATTTAATTAACTTTTAGGCCGTATTATTTTTTAGTGCTACTCCTGAGAACCATTTAATTAACTTTTAGTGGCCTTATTATTTTTCTAGTACCACTCCTGAGAACCATTTAATTAACTTTAGTGGCCGTATTATTTTTTAGTGCTACTCTTGAGAACCATTTAATTAACTTTTAACTTTCATATCGCCCTAGCTCGTATGCATAGACGGTTCCCAGTCGTTTGCACGTCGAGTCGAGGTCGAGATGTTTGTAGGCGAGATCGAAATTAGACGATAAAAAATTTCACATATCTCGACTTTTATTTCACGGTTTTGGCAAAGCAGAGCTAATATCTTACCTACATGATATGTGTAGGTTTACATTTAAAAAAAAATTATATTTCCTACCCTGTACACTTTGTATTGCCTAAGCTATTCAAACAATAGATACGGAGATGCAATGCTAATGCTCACGGTAAAATAGTGCAGCGGTAAACTGCACGGCCTGGTATGTAGGATTCGAGTCCCATTCAGGGTAGTTGTCCTTTTGTCCTTTCTCTAATTAGTCCATCTTGTACGCTCACAATGACTATCTTTAACAATGACTGCTCACAAATTCACTACACGTCTAGCAAGATCAGACAAAAGTAATGGAGTCTCGTGCATGCAAGACAAACTTGTAATATTTATTAGGCCATGAAATAAACCTCAAGACGGTAATAAAGACCGTAATAAATGAACAAAAAACTAAATGAAGGTGGTGTTTATTATTAACTGGGGATATAAAGGGGCACATAAGTTGCTTTTATCTAGGACGACGTGTTATAATGGAGGTCAACCTCATGGCACTTGCAGCCTTCCCAGACGCGGCGGCTGGGCACGTGCCCAATTTTAATCCGCCTCTGCGTATCTCTTTTTGAAAAGGTTGGGGAAAAAAAATGCGATCGTAAACAGGTGAAAACGATTCCAAAAAGCCAACGACCCGAATGATGCAGGGCGCGTGCCTTCATTGGCCAGGAAGAAACGCAAAGCTGATGTTGTTTTCAGTTATTACCACGTGGAACAAGAACTTCAATGACGAGGGTAGGGTTCTTCAAGGTATAATACGAGATATACGAGTAAATTATACCTTGAAGAACCTACCCTGGTCATTGAAGGTCTTATCCGAGATGTACGAGAAAACTTTATAGGCTCTTCAAGGTATAATACGAGATAACATGTGTAAATTTTACAGGTTCTTCGAGGTATACTACGTGATACACGTGTTCTTCAAGGTACGAGATACACATGTAAATTTTATAGGTTCTTCAAGGTATAATACGAGATACCATGGGTAGATTTTATAGGTTCTTCAAGATTAATACAAGATACACGTTTAAATGTTTCACGATACTGCCATTGAGTTGAGTGAGACCACAATCTGTGGTGGTCGTATGACAAGAAGGCAAGTAACTCAGTCAAATGTAATGTTGTTTCACTGAGGTCAGTGAAAATTCCATCTGTGGTGGTTTACATTAATTCAAAACCTAACTCTGCCCCACTGAACTTAGTGAGACCTCATTCTTTGGTGGTACCATGGTTGTATGACAAGAAGGCAAGCCACCTTAAGGCAAACCTCTGATGCCAACCGAATGAGCTCAGCGAGATGTCAGTATGTGGCAGCTCATTTTAATTCAAAATCACTCCGTCCCAATGACCTTAGTGAGACCTCAGCCTGTGGTAGTCATAGGACAAGAAGGCAAGTTACTGTTAAGTCAAAATGACGTCGTTCCACTGAGCTCAGTGAGATCTTAGTGTGCGGTGGTCATAGAACAAGAAGGCAAGTTTCTTTTAAAATCTCATGCCGTCCATTGAGCTCAGTGAGACCTCAGTCTGTGGCAGTTATATAGGACAAGAAGACAAGTTAAGTCAAAATCTGACGCTGTCCCATTGAGGTTAGTGAGACCCCAGTCAGTGGCGGTCATATAGGGCAAGAGATAAAGTCCAACTATCTCCGGGGTTATTTTAAAGTTAATGCTGAAATGTCAACTACATCTGAGCTCAGCGACACCTTATTCTGCGGCTGTCATAGAACAAGCAGGCAAAGATCACCCATGCATAGCCATCATTATTTAAAAGATTGTCACAGTTATGAAAAAACGTCAACTAAATCTGTCCTTAAATAAAGCTAAAGGGATTCCCGACAAGTATTTCTCGTTTGAAGATTGGACATTTTATTTGCTAGTAGGCTTGATATGTTGAAAACATACCCTCAGAAACCCAGGAACAAGCACTAAAAATATTACAAAATGCTTCAGCGTTTTACCCTCCTGACTGCGTATCTGGCTCTGACAGGACCTTTCTGAAATACTTTCCTGCATTTCCCACAATTGGTTGGGCAAAATGTAGGTGGGTTGGTAAAATATAAGCTCGTTCAACCTAATATTTATTCCGGCCTTACTCTTTCGTTAAATTCCGTCTGACGAAAGGCACAGCAGAGGAAGCTACGCAAAACTTTCTCAATTAAACGGTCAAACAAACAGTTAATTCATTCTCGGTTTTAGTTGGAAGTGACAACTGGGAGGAAACAAGAAGACATCTCCAACTGTTAATGTAATAAAAATGAACTGTAAATATTTCCTCAGACGTGTTTAAACAACGAAGCAGGTAACCCTTATTTTCGAAAAAACCAGACGTCACTATATGACGTAGACGGTACCAACGAATTTTTTTGCGGCTTTGCTGTGATGCTGTTTTCCAAAGTCACACCCTTGATGAAATTTTCGTTATTTTTTTTTTTTTTTTTTTTTTTTTTACAGAATTTTATGGAACTTTCTTTGTCATCTGAAGCGGCTCAATTCTTATCTTACTACACGTTTCGAAGCACAAAGAAGTCTAGTAAAGGAGGGAAAAATCCAAGGATTCGAACGGGGAAACCTCCAATAATCATCCTCGTTCCTGGCCGGCATTGACTGGCAGGGACTAGGACAGGATTCCCTTCCCAGTTTTCGACCAGATCAGCTTCGCAGGCAAACAGGCTATCAGCTTCCATGAAATATATCTCAATGTGGCGTGTCATGACAGGCATGCATTTTATCTGTTATGTTGAACAAAAACAGTTAATGCTCTCTTCTGTTTCAAGGGTTGGTTGTAAAATCGGCAAAGCATAATTCTGCCAGTTTTACTTTTTTACATTTCAATTTACATTTAAAAAGCTTGAATTTTCGAGCTATTATGGTCTCATTTTCAAAAGTTACATGGAGTCGTTTTTCTACTCCCACAATGAATCAGCGGCTACACGACGCAAAATGTGGAATCTGGGAAATTTAGCTCACTTTATTTATCATAACAGTGATCATAGACAAAACTAAAAAGCGTTAATTACATTTGGGACGTAAAATGCTTGCACATATTTTCCACCTATATGCAGTTTTAAGAGTCCCATGGTTGCTCTGCATTTACACCACACGCCGTGGCTGTTTGCTGTGACGTGCATATCACGTGACTGGGCTAGTCCAATCAGACGGCCAAACAGTCGTTGTTCTCGTTCGTCATTGGCTAACTCATGGTGACGTCACAGCAAACAGCCATTGCGCATGGTTTAGGGACTACAAAGTACAAAAGGGTAGGACCACTAGATCATGGTAGAGCTCATTTATCCACAGCAGATGGTGCAAAAAAGTTATTAAACGTGTGTCCCAACTACAAGAGCAGGGAGTAGATTCTACCACTGTAGATCCGATCAAGAATACTCTTAATGATTAGATTGGCTTATCGGTTAAATTTCTCGCAATGGTCTTCGCCCAATAATTAAAAAAGCGTGACGCGGTTCTTGAAGGACAACATTGGACGTGGTACTGGTTTTATATAACTTTAATTGCCATCGGGTGAGTGGCATCGTTACTTAGGAACAATGTGTAAAACATACACCGGAATGAATTTTGTCATCTAGAGACTGAACCCCGTAACTAATTTATTGATTTAAAAGGCCTCAAACCCCCAAATACGGCATTGAAAAGATTTTTTTTTTTTAGTTTGAAAGGAATCGGTTTGAAAGTTATCGTAAACAGACAACAGACAGATAGCAGCACGATATGCAAAAGCCCCAATCACGACAGGCAAAACCAAACAAGGTTGCTTACTTTTCACTCGGTACTTTTAACTCGTTAACACAGCGATTCAGCTACATTGCATTTAAATGTCAGCAGCCGGAGCACGGAATTGAACCCCACAACGTTTAACGCATCTACCCCCCCCCCCTCGAGGGGGGAAGTGTTCCCTTCCAATACCCGAATTAAAGAGTAAATTTTTCGTCACTATACCTCCCCGTGACGGGAGTGGGTAATTTGCGTGCCTGCTGCCTTTGATAAAAATAAACAAATAAGGTGTTTATTGCACTTGAAAGATTATGAAAAGTGTTTATCAAATTTTTCAAAGACACTAAAGTGCTATTATAAAGGGCAACGACGGATTAAAAACAAACCCATCTTCAATTCCAATTTTTTTTGCCCCTTTTCCAAAATTCCCGGATGCGCCCACTCGTGGTTATTAGTTTCGCCGAAAATCAAGTTTCGCCGAAAATGTTTTCCGTTTCGCCGAAAATTAAGCCGTGCTTAAAATTCGACGACGAACGAGTTCTTCGCGGTTTTGCTGAATCAAATTGTTGTATTTTAACCGTTACAAAAGTTAAGGAAGCATTAGCTGCGGTTTCTGATGGTAACCGCAGCGAAACCGGACTCGGCAAAACGGTATGCACTGCATAACTGGATTTAAATTAACATTCGGCTTAAGAAATTAATATTCACAATCCAAATCAGTAAGACTTAAGACTCAGCTAAAGGCCTGAGCTTAAAAGACTGAGCACCAAATGACAGTCTACAGCATCTATAGCCATTTACCGCTATCCAGTACTGTCTAGCCCTTACTTTCAACAGACGAAGGAACACACAAATAAATTTCCTTTTTTGAAACAAACAAGCCACGTGTCTCCTTAATTATTGAGTGCAAAGTTTGTGCGAGCATACGAGAAAGACCGTTTTGAAACGCAGATTTTGAACCGCTACACGGGCGCCATCTAGTGACGTGACATCGTTAACCTTGACTGCTTCCTCCCTGGTAAACGTGGACGCACGAACTTTACACCGAATAAGTAAGGAAACACGCGGCTTGTTTGTGTAAGAAAGACATTTATTTGCGCATTCCTTCGCTTGTTGAAATCAAATGCTCCTTGGAACTAAATAATGGTGGACGGCGCTATACTACACGCCATGGCTGTTTGCTGTGACGTGCATAACACGTGATTGGGCTAGTCAAATCAGACGGCCAACCAGCCGTCGTTCTCGTTCGTCATTGGCTAACTCATGGTGACCTCACGGCAAACAGCCATTGCGCATGGTTTAGATGCTGCAGCCTGGTGCAGGCACATATCATTCGGTGAATAGGCACCTATGAACAGCAAATCAGTATAGAAACCCCGTTAGCCACTGCAAAGAAAGCGATGAAGAAAGTTAATAGCGTTGGCTCCAACAGACATGGACCAGCCAACCATTTTATTACTGACCACCTGGTGCGAAGTATCAATTACGCCAAAAACAACAAACAATCAAAGCCAAGCACCCAAACAATATCGTGCGAAGTATTTTTTTTTTTTTTTTAAATCTGTACCTCCAGGTCGAAGTCCTCGAGGCTGCCACGTTTCCGTCCCATGCCCCCGATCATCATGTCATCGACGGGCCTTGGATGTTGTTCCACGTTCACTTGGAAAGGATTGCCGGGAGAGAGTGTTGACGGCATGATACCTGGTTCACCGAGTCGATGGTCTACGTCCACTTCTGGGTCTCGGAAGGAAAGCTTCTTTCTTGGTCTATCTGTCTTGTCCTTAGCTTTGGTCATCATGGCGCGGGGAGGACGGACCGACACCCCCGCTGCCCCGGAACACACAGCCGTCGGAGCCAGAGTCAAGCCTCATATGGAAAGATGGGCTGGAGCAGCGGTACTCTCACCTGGGGACGGACAGACGGACCTGGGTCGATTGAGAACACGATTCAGTTTCGATTTTTTTTTCAAAGTAATACACAACCCTCAGTGTGTCTTAAAAAAATTACGAAGGGACTTGCAAATTTCCCTAACTTTCCCTAGCTTTCCAGACCAAATTTTAAGCTTTACAACACCAATTTTGATACATTTGTAGACAAGACCATGCTCCACCCCCCAAACAAAAACCACACAAAAAGAAATAAAGTGTGAAAAACGGATACATTTATTATGATTCATTATTTTAATAAACCTTACAGTTTACTGCAAAAATGTTACTGTATTACGCTTCAATTCATTTTGGTTGAAGAGATAAATGCGTAAATTCACTCCTGACGGAGACAAAAAAACCTCATCAACATCTACAGGAACTCATGATTTAATTTTCGACAAATAATAATTGTTATCTAGGTCATAATAAAAGTCTAAAAAAAATAATTAAATGCCCATGACTGGGTGGGGCACACAACATTCGAACCGCCATGTTGGATGTGGACACATGATTGCCCAATCCAGTCCTGGGCTTTTACTTGTTTTTTTTTTTTAGACTGCTATTGTGACTAAGACAAAAACATTAAAATATCAGGGCCACTTGGTTGATTTTTGTTTCTATTGCCTAAACGATATACATTACCTGCCTTTTATAGCATTTCCTTCTTCAGATGCTATCTTCCCCTAGAGAAAACTTGTTGGCTTCCCTACCAGCCTCGCAGCTTATCTGTCTGCGCATGTGTGGCACAGGCATCCTATAAAAGCATCAGCCGCAGACCTGGCTTCACCTTTCTTTCCTCTAGTCGTAACCATGGTGACTACGAGGGGAGGCTGGGTGGGTAAATGTAATGTATATTTTCGTTTAGGCAATAGAAACAAAAATCAACCGGGTGGCCCTGGTATTGTAATGTTTCTATATGCCGACGAAAATTTACATTACCTGCCTTTTATAGCATTATAACAGATCTCGTTAACTATGGTAGTGGGATCATGGTAACAGTTACCCGAGCCACGAGCTGGCGGCCCCAGAATCAACGGACTCAGCAAACGTTAAGCAATCCAAGGAGAGGGGCGAGCGCATGATCATAACCAAAACACAGCAGTTGTAGCTGAAGATGACTGAGTAGAATTAGTTGCTGAAGGGGCCCAAGGAAAACACCCGTAAAGCTATGGCGGCCAGAGACTATTTTGGTAGTAGTGGCTTGGGTGAGAGAAACGAACTACTCGTTGGTTACTGAAACAGTTATGATGCCAGTCGTAAAGATGGTGTCTGTTGGGATGACGAACTAATGGACGGAGGAACATCCTTTTTTTGAGGACAGTTGTGCGGGCGAAGTCTTGAGGCAGCTGACGGAGTAATGTTTGTAGTTGACGCGAGAAGATCTTTGGTTTGCTTGTGAGCTGATCGTTCTTGGTAAACATCACTGAGGTCCATGTCTTCTTTGATGTAATGGGTCTGTGCTTGTGATGACCGACTGTGGGCTGCCCAGATGGGGAAAAACATGAACATGGCCAGCGTCTGGGGCTTGGTGAAAGTACAATGGTCGCATGACAATCTGAGATTAGAAGAAATCCCTGATGGAACAGAACAAGGTTGACAGGTGACCACTAGAATGGGTGGTCTGGAGACGAGCTGTCGGGAGGAATAGACGACCCATGAACGAAGCGACGACGACCGTAATTCTAGCGAAGGGTTACTAATCGAATAATGGTGATGGTTGCAGTTAATGTACTGGATTTATGTCCAGGTTGCCGGCTGGCGAGCGGTCCTGATATTCAGGTAGCAGAGGGGGGAGTCAACGGCGGCCGCAATTGGCTCCCCACCCCCCTCTTTTCATGTTCTTCCATAGAACAATGATCTCGACGACCAGGAAGGTCGATGGAGGAAGATGAATGGTTGGATACGCGAATCAAAATTGTTGCAAAAATGGCTTTGAGTTGCTGTCGGAGATGCGACCCTGCTAGAAGATACGAGGGAGCAGAGCCTAATTGCTCGTCCGTGTATGATACTCGCCTTGTTCTGTCTTTTTTGCTAAGTCTAGGGGAAGGATTAGCGTCATGGCTGGGATTTTTGAAGTGGGTAATGCCAACATCGACCAGCTTGGATTCTTGAAATCAGTGTTGGATCATTGTAATAACGACCGTGGAACAGGTTTCATGTTGGCATAGGGAGAACGTCAAAGAACCACCACGGAAAAAACTCCTTGGTCGCAGAGGGGCGACGTGTATATTGAGGCGTAGTGGCAGCATGGCTCCTTGTTTGTCGTATGAAGGTTGGACCATGGCAATCAGAAGGCTGTTGCCAGTCGCCCCCCTCCCCTGTATTCAAGAATGACTTTGTTTTGTCCGAAATGTGCTGGGCAAATCATTGTGGCTGTACTGGTAGTTAAAGAGGAAACTAGTAACGTAGAAGAGAAGAAGAGAAAACGACCCTGTTGAAAGAAAGGAGTTTGGTGTCGTTGAAGCAAAAGTGGTCGTTATTGCTTGGTTGGTTCTCTCTCGTTTCTCTTTGTGCTTTTTTTTTTGACATACGAGGCATTCATATCCACTTTATTATTAAAAATGCAAGGTTCGTCTGTGTATTAAGACAACGACAAACAAGAGGAAAAGAGAGCTTCTTGGTTGGTGATGTCGGTCCTGGGATGTCTCAGCTTGAAAGTCTGTTAATCGTGGGGCGACCTTAAATGGAACCGTGGACCAGGGCAGGCGGTGCCAGTTGAAGTGTAGATGTACGGTCGCATGGAAACAACCGGCGCCGTTTTCCTTTGCAACCGAAAGGTGTTGATGATGAACGAGGAGTGCTGTTTGGAAACAGGACACCGAACCAATGATTGGTGGCAGTAGTTAAACTGGTCACGGACGCAATGGTTGGTGTTAACGGTGGACCCAACAAGGGTTGTAATATCTAAATGGAGGTGCTCGAGCAGACGAGGCACAAAGGTCGCAAGCAAGCATAGGCATCAAATTCGACCACTGCACGAAACGACGTAAAACCAGGGACGATGAGCAACTGGTGATAACAGCAGTACTGGTGAGCGGCCTAGTGGACGAGTAAACGGGTTGGCAGATGCAACGACCGTTGAAGTCCTGATGCTTTCTTTAGTGTAATACTCAATGCAGAAGTAGCAAGGGACAAAGGAAGGACTGAAGCAACCCCAGTGGTGGGGAGACGGTAGTAAGCTGTGACGACCATTGGAGAGTCCCAGAAGTCCATGACGACCGAAGGGCAAGAGAGTCCATAAACAGCCAATGATGACGGTCGTGCCGGCGAACCTGTTAATGCAATCGTAAGCTGAAGATGCTTGCTGGTAGACAAGAACGACCACGACTGGCAGGTGGCTTGCAGTCGTGTTAGATAAAAAGACCGTTGTCGAGGGTCGTGTCTGACCATATGGGACAGGGAACACCTCGGTCGTTCCGGGTGCCACCCCCTTGGTCGCTAAAGGACTGAATAAGAGAGAAGGAACCACAGTATCTCAGACTATGGTATTTGAACTTCTGACTCAAGAGTCAATGCAACTAGTCCTGGTCAAGGTGGTCAATAAAAGAAGGCAGTCGCTACGTGGCCAAAGCACGTTTCTGACTGTAGAAGTGATGTCCAAGGAGTAGTAGAGAATCGGTTCGGTCGCGCCCAAATTCAATGTCTTTTTCGGGAAGAGGAGCGAGTAGCCACATAGCATGGCGGCCCTAGGAAGAAGATGAAGCCAGGTGTGAGGCTGATGCTTTCATAGGAGGCTTGAGCCGCGCATGCGCAGAAGGATAAGCTACGACGCTGGCAGGGAATCCAACAAAGTTTTCTCTAGGGGAAGACAGCATCTGAGGAAGGTAATGTATATTTTCGTCCGCATATGGAAATTATTATTTTGTCGAAAATTAAATCGTGTGTTCCTGCTCTTGTGGTTTTTCGTCATTGTCAGGAGTGAATTTTACGCAGCTACTGCATTACTGCACGGGAGCTGTTTTTTAATTTTTCACACTTAAAAGGACATATCTTCTCACTATATTCGAGCATCCTGCGCGAAATATCTTTTGCAGCATATATTTTTTCACGCGGTGAAAAATTGGAAAACAAATGCCTTTACAACATTTACACGCGCCTGAAGTAATGTTACAAAACTGAACTATACAGGAAAACCAACTGAGAGGAAGTTACTTTTAATTTTCCAGACTTTTCTAAATTCTCCGACTTTTCCAGGACCACAAATTTTCAGCCTTTTCCAAGTTTCCTAGCTCGTCAAATAGTTGTATTCTTATTTTTAATGAGAATAAATCAAAGTGTCTTAGCTAAGAAAGGCTAAGTAGTGGCTAACCCTTTACTGTTTACATCAATTTTAAATTAATCGAACTTAAAACAAACAGATTATCGGACATGGAAAGTGAAATGGAACATTTTATGGCAATTTTTATTTTACTCGAGTGAAAAAGACGTTTATTACAACTTTAGTAACACAAATAAATACATATGCACACCTATTTATCTCGTGTTTTGGCCTTAAATGTCAAGACTGCCTGAGTAGGGCCTTCGTTCAGCCACATTATTATGATGGAGACCTTGAAGCCACCGCTGTAAAAAGCCACGCAGAATTTTTCCCATAAGCCGCACAACCGTTAAAAAATACGTCTCTACCCGAACCTAACCGCAGAAAAAAATGGGACTAAAATCCAAAAATAATGAGTGCTGGAAGCTGTAACAATGTTTATTTATTGACATTTTGGGCTTCTGTGTTATTAGGAAGACTTAGTTTTCCCACAATCGGTCCGCGGGAAGAAAATTGTCGTTATTAAAATAAAATTATTTACTACTCTGAAAGTGTTACTGTCAATTTTTTAAGGAGAATTGGAAAAAAAAAACCATCAACGAAAATTATACACTAGAAAATAACGTAGTTCAGTAAGCCACATTTATGAACTTACGTTTCGTCGGAGTGGCATGACCCGGATTCGAACCAGATACCCAGTTCGCCCCCAGATCACTTTCATAGCGCTTTAACTACTATGGCCACATCCTCCACTGGCGTAAAAATAACTCACTAAACCCGTTATTAAGGTCAGAACCATGACCAGGACTCCATCCGACCGAATGCTTTCGGCCATAGGCAATGGAGAGGGAATTGTTACTGTCAATTTTAAAACTGGCTGCTGTCGTCCTCCTTCATGGTTAATACTATTACTGGTTAGCGAGTATTGTCTAGCAGGTAATAATAAGCTTCAAATGAGCCGAAATAAAAGCAAGTCGGTGCCGAATTTTTCCCCACCGCTATGTATAAAAAATTGCGGCTTCGGGGACTTGGGGTAGAACTTTACCCTTTGGACTCAAGAAGTCGAGGGTTCAATTCTCGGCGCAGGCAGTCTGACATGTAGTGCCAAAAAACAACGACAATACGGGTGGCCGCACACCAAAGTCGACAAAATGTCGTTGCAAGACGAAACGTCGCGAGACGTCGCATCTGGTGGAGAGACCCCGTTCACACGAAACTAGAAGGAGCTTCGCTTTGTTGTCGTGAGATGCCTAAAGACGTCTCGCGACAACGTCGCATCCGGTGTGTGGCGCTCAGCTCATTCCTCTGGTTTTGGAGACGCCTGCAGCATGCCGAGACAGGTTTCGACAAAACGTCCTGTCGACGTCCTGTGCGACGTTTTGTCGACTTTGGTGTTCGGCCACCTTACGTTTGCATCCGTATTTATCATTAAACGAGCACATTTGCATTTCCGCTCTGTACTTCGTAACACAATGACACGACGGTTACGATTTCGTTTTAAGAAGACAAGGCATCAAGCTTGCTGGTTGATACGGTTAATTTTGGTGGCCCTTCGGTGGTTTAATGATATCACTACTTTCTACGACCGACCCTTGTTGGAAACTTGGCAGCTTCTCTTAGACAAGTTTTGGTTGGATTAGAGTAGTCTGCAACAACTGGCGTTTATTAGTTATTTTCTACACGACGTGCTCAATATGCGTAACTAAGTTAATGGGTGTAGACACTCTAAATTCTTGGGGGGGGGGGGGAAGAAACGAGAATTGTTGTTGTTGATAAGGATTATATTTTCTTTGCATGCATTCTTACACTAGACACTTAGAACTGCCTTGTATCACGAGTTTTTGTTTTTAACTTCCTTGGTAAAAATTTAACTGAAGTCGGTCAGCATCCGGACTTTTTCCTTGGACTACCGAGCATCACGCAAAAAAAAAAAAAAAACATAATAATAATTCAACAGCAGCGTGGTGACAAAAGGGCCCCACACAAATGACGTGACGCAAGATGGAAGAAGGGGGGATGGAAGCTGCTTGACAGTTTCTGACAGGGGGGTCTCACAATTTGTGGCGTTACATAAGTTATTTTTTCACCGAGCAATATTTTTATAACGCGTTAATTTTTATTTTTATAGTACGACTTATTTTCTTTTCTTTTCTTTTATTTTTATAGCACGACTGTCTCATATACCAGAGGCCCCAGGTCTGAGCCTGAAGTTAGCCACCCTGGCTTTTTCCGAAGAGAAGGGCCTTGTGATATCTCGTGTTCACGACAATTGTGGCATTAACAAGAGACATCCAATTATTGAAATTACCTAAGAAAATTGTCCCTTCTTTTCGCATTCTGGCTCCGTGGCTACAGCTGGCAACGAGTCAATCAGCCAAAGTATAAAACATTTTGCATAAAATATTGCTCCAAAAACATCTTTCCAGTTAATTTTTTTTTTATTTTCATATTCAGCCTATTGATATTAATCAAATGGTTTTTTAGAAAAAAAAGAACGGAAAAATTAACTATTTCTAGAATTATTTTCCTTTTTAAGAGTAACGAAGGGGCGGGGCATTCAACGTTTGTGATATCATTTTTTTGGGTGGAGATTGCAAAAGTTGTGTACACGCTGTAACGGGATGGGGGGGGGGGGGAGAAATACGGGCAAGATTTACGTGACGTCGTTTGTGTACGGCCCACAAAGGTGTGACGAATACAAAAAGCAATCAGTTTCCCTTGGTTATACTACGTGTAAATAAGTTAACAATCACCGGTATTTGACTAACACTTTTTTTACTAATACTTTAAATCGTACTAAACTTGGAAATATGATGGATCCAACACGGTGAACAGCTAAGGGTGACAATTGAGCAGCAATAATGAGTCCGGGAATTAAACCTTGGTCTCTGGATTCAATTCCCGGCCTCACGATGGCACGTGGATTTTTTTTCTCATAATCGCTACTCACTTGTCATCCTTAGCGGCTCACACATTGACTCCATTATGTTTCTTCGTTCGTTGCTAAAATTTTAAAAACTAATTTACTTTCTTTAAAACCAGACTTACTTTATTCGCTTACGGTTTAAAACTGTTTTAAGCTAAAGTCCGAATTTAATACGTAATAAAAAACTGGAAAACTAAACTCGCACTAATTTTATTTTATTATTATAGTTATTGTATTTTTTAAATAAAATTACAGGTTGGTTACTCGTTTATATAGTCAAGGGCCACCGCTCACTACCGAATCGAGACAGTCCAAGATCAACTATTTCGGTCCAACCTCCCCGTTACTACGCTAGGTAAATAAAAGCCAGATCATAACAAAACTAAATTTTCCGAAGATTTTCCTAAATACGTCAAGTGTACTGGTTAGAATCGCCCTACCATGCGGGGTGGAAGGGTTAAGATGTTACTTCAATATTAAAATTGTTCCTTCTTGATTTCCTAATGTTGATAAACGTATTTTTTGTATGTATCGTGGCACTATTATGATGCCATTTATTTCCACTGAATTCATTACGAAATTATTCTATTGTAAATTATAATTCCTCTTAGCTACGGGTTTTTCGCATGAAACTCAATTTCTGGTCCTGCAAACGCTCAGTTGCTGAATTAAAAAATGAATTTAACTATTCAATCCCTAACATCTGACAAACGGCAAAATACCTTCCACACTGAAATTAATCAAAACCTAAAAGTTAATTTCTCGACGTCTTAAACAAAAACTCAACCCCAAAGCGATCAAGTAAAAAAAAAAAACAAAAAAAAACTACAAGTAACAAACCAAAACTCAACCGGAAAAAAAAAACACACCGGCCAAAAACACAGCCATAAATAAACTACAAAAATCGAAACCGAATCAAAATCCCAATAACACCATCCACAACATACTTACTTTCCAACGTGGGTACGCAATTCCGCTTAAAATATTACCAACGTCACATCCAACGTACAAGCGAACAAAAGAAAACCACCGGAAGATTTATAGCACTATAATCCTGAAGGGGCAAAAAAAAGTTCAAAGCCGAGTAGCCATCACGGATACTTGACCATCATTTGGCCGAAACAAATCACCATCCATTCACTGCGGTCACCTGTGTTGCCCGGCACACGAATCCGGCCTGGGTGGCTCGGCCGTTCCTCTTGCCAATCTCCTCCTCCTGTAGCAAGGCGGATCTATGACGAGCATTGGGACGTCAAGTCAAGTGGCCAGCGGTCCCAGAATCAAGCTGCACTTCCTAAGTCGACATTAATTTGTCCCTTTCTAGCACTTCACCGTTACTGGAGTGATAAGCTTAGGAGCCAGAAGGCCAGCAGGTCTCTCTGCTATCTGGCTCCTGGCCTTCTGTTCACTCCGCAGCGTCGATATTATCTTCTTTTCTTTTTTTTTTTTTCTTTCTCCTCTTCTTTCTTTCCTTGCCAAGCCATCGGGGTCTATTTTGAGAATAGGCCTGGCATTCAGCAGTTGGCAAAGATCACATCTGGCAGAGGACGGAGAGACATCGTGGTCCAAACTCATACTATTTTGTAGTGAATTACCCAGAAGTAGTAGTCGCATGTAATAAAACTCAATTTATCAAACTAGGAGTCAGCATGTCCCAGACAAGAAACTTGACAAAAAAAAAAAAAAAAAAACTTTTCACTGTGTTGCTTATTGATGCAGACATTTTTGAAAGGGTTAGCCCAGTTCAGGTGGGGGAAAAAAGTATATGTGTAAGAAATCTCTTCTCCATCTTGATCACAAAAACCCTTTCGTAGTAAGAGCATAAATCGCAATAGATTATAATAACACTAAAACGTAAGCCTTCCAACCACGTGATGCGCTATTGAGTGGGCAAAGTGAACGAAAATCGGCGTTTGTTAGCCAGTGTGTACAAAAATAAACTCAGACGAGATACATGCCTTCAACGACAAACACAGAGAGCAAACAGTACCAATGTTGCAAACGGCGCATCTAACACCATACGGGCATCAGCTCCATGTGATTCTCAATCAATCACCCGTTTGTACACGGGTTGGGTATGGGTTAGAGTTAAAACAAGGACTATAATTTTCCCAAGCGGTAGGGAGTAAAACAGCAGTGCGATATGTTAGAAAGTTAACTAATACGCCTGCGCAGGGTCCTGGTGGTAATTGCGGCTACTAATACCTCTGAGAATGCTTTGCTTCCGTGCTGTATCGAAGGCAAAGCATTACCAGCGGTATTAGTAGCCACAACTACAGCCATGGCTTCATGTAGGCTTGGAAGAGGTAAAATGCGACATCCAGTTAACTTTCTAATCAATGGTAGTACGTTGACCCTCTACTGGATGGCGCCACATATAATTAGGCCTATCTTTTTCTGATTAGGCCTACATTTTTACATCTAGGCTTATTTGAGAATTTTACGTCTTTAATACGCATTAGCGATATTTAGTAAGAAATCTTTTGGTACCTACGATGGCCCGTCGTAAACTCAGTAATTAAACACATTTTCCTCTAGGCACGGAGGTATCATAAAATCATACGTGGAACCCGTGGCTCCTTCTACATGCAATTGACCAAACTAGCAATTATCACCCTAGCATGTTTATACAGACGGTTCCTCCAGTCCAAAAATCTCCAATCAGTCTCTTGAGAGCTTAAAGAATCCCCAAAGTAATCCCACGACTGAAGATGAAGCAACAATGGCATCCACGACTGAAGATGAAGCAACAATGGCAACCACGACTGAAGATGAAGCAACAATGGCA
>JAHWFP010207381.1:0-11838 GCA_023313725.1 Lithobius niger | reverse complement strand
ATGAAGCAACAATGGCAACCACGACTGAAGATGAAGCAACAATGGCACCCACAACTGAAGATGAAGCAACAATGGCAACCACGACTAAAGATGAAGCAACAATGGCAACCACTACTGAAGATGAAGCCAAAATGGCATCCACGACTGAAGATGATCCACGACTGAACATGAAGCTAAAATAGCATCCACGACTGAAGATGAAGCCACAAGGCACCACAACTGAAGATGGCGCAACAATGGTATCCACTACTGAAGATAAAGCCACAATGGCACCCACGACTGAAGATGAAGCCACAATGGCACCCACGACTGAAGATGAAGCCACAATGGTATCCACGACTAAAGATAAGCACAAGACACCACGACTGAAGATGGGGCAACAATGGCATCCACGACTGAAGATGAAGCCACAATGGCACACACGACTGAAGATGTAGCCACAATGGCATCCACGGCTGAAGATGAAGCCACAATGCCATCCGTGACTCAAGATGAAGCCACAATAGCCTCCACGACTGAATATGAAGCCACAATGGCATCAACGACTGAAGATGAAGCTACAATGGCATTCACGTCTGAAGATGCGGCAACAATGGCATCCACGACTGAAGATGCGGCAACAATGGCATCCACGACTGAAGATGAAGCCAAAATGGCACTCAGGACTGAAAATCAAGCCACAATGGCATCCACGACTGAAGATGAAGCCACAATGGCACCCGTGACTCAAGATGAAGCCACAATAGCACCACGACTGAAGATGAAGTAAGAATCGCATCCATGACTGAAGATGAAGCAACACTGCATCCATGACATGAAGATGAAGAAACAACGGCATATTTGAGAAGTAATAAGGTGGAAGTATAAAAGCGACCTCTCCCACTAACATTGTAATGCAGAATGAACCCCATAAGAATCATCCTTTTAATAATTATCGATCAATCTTAATTAATGTGATTAAAATTGTCATCGTGGCTGATGTGGGCAATGACTGGAAAGGGGACCATGGCAAAGTCCCCGTTAGTCGTGCCTACCAGGGCACTGTGGGAGATTAACATCCTCCTTCAGAAGCTGTGGGAAATATTCTGGCCTACTCTCGACTCTCTGCAATGATGGGAGGTTGCTGGATTCGCATCCCTGGTTTGGTCTCCCCTTACTGCACTTGTTTCTCCTTCAAATTGTCTACTCAGGTTCAGTGTTGAGCTAGTTAGGCTCCTACAAATTTAGTTACTAGAAAAAAAAGTACTTTTCACTCACTCAGTGAAAATGGCACCCAAATGTTCACTGAGTGCCATTAGTGCGAAATATTCCCTGAACATTGAACAAGGAATAAAATCAGAATGTAATGACGGTTGGCTTTTTTTAGTAGAAGCGGTAACTATTTTTTTCCTGAACAAGAAGCAATGTGAAAAGAAGAAAGATGTAAACGTTACTAAAGTTTCTTTACAAATTTAAGAACGGAAATTAGCCGCCATCTTGGAAAAAATGGCATCAGTGAGAGGTTTTCTAATATCTTTAAACTCTCGGCTTGTATCCACCTGTTTTTTTTTTCTTTACACGAAATAAAAAGATTTGAAACGCACTATCTTTCAATACTAAATTATTATTGCGGTGATAAAAAAAAAACCTCGTGAAA
Source organism: Lithobius niger (assembly GCA_023313725.1). NCBI lineage: Eukaryota > Metazoa > Arthropoda > Chilopoda > Lithobiomorpha > Lithobiidae > Lithobius > Lithobius niger. The sequence continues at coordinate 10,202 of JAHWFP010207381.1, read as the reverse complement.
GGTGTGGCGTAAAGTACATCAACAGACACGTTTGATTTAATTTTTGGGAATTAATTTTTTCCTTGGTCACAATAAAATTCAGTTTAAAAAAAATGATTAAAATCACATGGTTGTGTGTGGTGAACGAGGACTGAGTGCCGAAAATTAAATCAAATGTGTATACTGATGAATCTGTGGTTCTCCAACACCTTTCAGAATGGTGTTTTTTTTATCACTATTGTTGCATACCACAGATGAATTGAAGTTTTAGTATTTCGGTATTTTTTATGGTTTTACTATCAGATTTGACGTAAAAACAAAACCCATGCATTTGATCATGGTACAATTTCGCTATATGCGTCAATAACCCCCTAGCACTTAGACTAATGGTTGTAAAGTCGATACAAGTTTTGTAGTACAGAGTATTACCTTTAATTTGGTGCACAGAACGTATATTTCAGTCCCATAGATGTGGAGTAATGCATACGCAAGCATATGGGTAGCACGTACGGTATTTCATCGACTAACCTTCGAAGTATGCCCAGTACTGTTGGTAAAAAGCTGAGAAAGTCGTCCAACGAATGTTCAGAAAGTGATAACATGATTTTTAACAGGTGGTTGGTTGCGGGCCACTGTTTGACAGGGGGCTGTACGCGGCCGTGTTGTCCCCATGTGCCTTACCCCTCGTCCATGTACAAGCGTGTCTTGACAGGGTATCCGCAAATGCGGAAAGAAAACTGGTTCCTCCCCTATATTGCTTACCTATAGTCCACTACGAATTAGTGGCACGGCAGACATGGCATAGGCTCAACGTTTCCGTACCAGCCACGTGTAAAGACTTTGTTTTCTGCTCTCCAGCTATCGCCAAGCTAATTAGCCAATCGAGGGATCTGTAAGTCAAGTTGGTTGGTTGGTCATTCTCTCCCTTTTTTTCACATGATCGCGAACACGCCAACGCCGTTTTCTTTTTTGCTTCTACTTGTACGCATGTCAAGAAACGCTTGTACATGGACGTAGCGTTACCCACAATCCACTGCGACTTGGTGCGTGACAGAGATCGCGTAGGCTTAACGATTCGGCGTAGCCGCAATTTCGGCCTCTGTGTTCAACCCTCAGCAGTAACGTTTCGCTCGATGAGCGACGCTCGCACTAGCACCTGCTCACGCGGACATTCGGCCCACCGTTCTGTGACGTCATCAAGCTGAAGAAGTCGCCGCTCAACCCTGTTCCGTTCATATATCATGTACGCACGAGCTTGTTCATATACGATCGCCACTATTTAGATCTAACTAAGCTGTTTCCCAACTTCATCTTCCTGCAATGGTAACACAGATGTTTGGCAGGTTTTTTTTCTTAGAATTCCACTCTTTAGCTCACCTAGCAGTCCTTTCTTGTAGCTTCTATGGAATCCGTTGATGCCGCCATTTTCCTTTTCTAGCACGCAACAAGGAAGCTTGCGAGTGTTGCGTGACTCTTGAAAATAAACACCAAGTAGATATTCGCTTGATGCTTGAAAACACCAAAAAGCACCCGTTCCACCATCTGCTCCACGATTGTAAATGCTCCCGCTTTTGCGTTGAACATGGGAAAGGCTCTTTTTCCAGCGCTGAACACAACGCTTAAGCATCAAAATCAACTTTATAAATGGGGCCTAAAGCTTGAGACAGCTTTGCAGGTCCAAACCTATTTCATTGCGTTTTGGACTTAATTGTCAGACTGTCCACGCGAGAAGTGATTCCTCGACATTTGAAACGGAAATTGGAAATAAGTCTTCAGCGAAATCATACACTACAACAACGTAGTTCCGTAAGCCACCTTTATGCACTTATGTTTCATTCAAGTGCCGTGACCCGGCTTCGAACTGGTAAACCGGTCCAACCTGTTCCGTTTATAACACGTGAGCTTGTTCAAATGCTGGCCGATACTTCGACCAAACTAAGGCCGCCCGCGCACTGAGCGACTTGGCCGCACGGCCAGGTTGCTGCAGCCAATGAAAATGATTAGTGCGTGGTTTTACATAAACGGTAAGCATTCTCATTGGCTGCAGCGACCTGGCCGCGCGGCCAAGTCGCTCAGTGCGCGGGCGGCCTAAGCTCTCTATTTACTTGATACCAATGGCCGTAAAGCATCATTTATAAAGTTGATTTTGACGCGTACGTGTGACGCTCAAGGCATTGAAAGTAGAGCCTTTTCTATGTTCAACGCTTAAGCACAAACATTAACACTTGTGGAGTAAGGCCCTATTTATAATATGGATTTCGTCGTGTACGCGTGACGCTCGGCGCGTGAAACACGAGTTTTTCCCATGCTCAACGCTTAAGCGCGAGCATTTACAATTGTAGAGCCGGTGGGCCAACGCGCGCGTTTTGCCGTTTTCAAGCGTCACGCGAATATCTACTGGACTTTGATCGGTGAGCGTCATATGAGCGACGCTCGGACGCTTAGTTGTTGCATGCTGGGATAGGAAAATGGCGGCATCAACGTATTTCATCGGCGCAACAAGAGAGGAAAACGTGGTGTGCTAAAAGGGTGAATGCTCAAAATAAACGGCTAAATATCTTAATTACAGTGACCTTGAGCCGAATGACATCGAATCTTGCCGTTGTAAAGTTGTGAAACAGCATAGTTGGATCGGAGTAGCGGCCGGCATTAGCAAGCTCACGCGTTTGATTTGTAAATGAAAGAGCGTTTGCCTGAGCGTGTCGATGTCACGAGCGGGCCAAGCAAAACTGTCCACGCACATTGCTTTGCTCATGAACTGGCGTACGCGCCGAGTGTCGCGCGTCACGCGTACGCATCGAAATCAATATTATAAATGGGGCCTAAGAGAAGCACCGCGTGCATTTTGGTGTTTCAAGCGTCAAGCGCATATCAACTTGACGTTGATTTTCAAGCGTCACACGACGCTCACATGCTAAGTTCCGACATGCATTCTGGTAAAGGAAATTGGTGGCATCGATGGATTCCATCGATGCTACAAGAAAGGAAAACGTGGTGTACCAGCTAAAAGGTTAAATGCTTAAAAAACGGCGAAATATCTTTACTGCAGTGTCATTCACCCTTATGACGTCGAATCTTGCCGCTGTAAAAATTGGAAGTTGTGAAAAATACTTGGATCTAAGTAGCGGCCGGCATATGACCAAGCTCACACGTGCATGATTCATAAACGGAAAAGCGTGGAGCGGCGACTTCGCTAACGTGGTGACGTCACAGAAGGGTGGGCCGACTGCCCGCATGAGCAGGTACTAGCGCGAGAGTGTTGCTGCACACTGTTTTGACTTCATAAACGCGCCCTAAGGTCTACCGCTCAACCATCTTACAAGTGAAGCCGCCAACTGCAGCTCACGCGGGCAAATCAGGGTTCAAACAATTTTTTAATTCTCAATTTCCCTGAAATTTCCAGGTATTCCAGGGTGCATCCAATGGAAATTTCCAGGTTTTTACAAGATGCCTAGTTAACGAAACAGGCTATAGAGCTAATGTTTTTATTAATATTTGTAAGAAAATAAGCCAACATGCCAGAAAATAGTTGTTTATAGAGACTAGTCCAGACGGGATTAAACGCATTTTTATCACAAATATTGGTACCAGCCCAAGATTTAGTTTATTGAAGTTATGTCTAAAATATTTAAACATATTATTGTGTGCGCAGCGTATCTTGAGTCCTGCAAGTAATTTATGATCGGCTACGCGTTCCTGGATGGGGTGGCTTTCATCGATGGCCGCCATTGTTTTTGTAACCATCTTGGATATCAACAAGGCACTCTGCTACTTAAAACGTACAATCGATTATCTATGTTCGTTCTGCGGAGAACTCAAGATAGGCCGCGGACACTATAAGGCACAAATTAAAATATTTGCTATTAGCCTACGATTTTGGTTCTGATCTGCTAATTCAATGGTACTGACAATCAGACACAAACGCATTTTTCAAATGTCCCTGTCTTTTCCTCGATTAAAAAAAAAAATGTCACGTTTTCCCTGAAATTTCCCTGAGATTTTGGCTCCATTTTCATTTTCCCTGAGATTTCCTGGTTCTCCAGGTTTTGTCTGAACCCTGGCAACCGGTACAACCGTCTGTTGTGACGTCACTATGCTAGAGAAGTCGCCCCTTCACGCTGTTCCGTTTACAAATCGTGTGCACGCGTTCCGTTCATCAATCGCACCCGGGCAGCACGCCTCCTTTTGCCCCTTTGAAAGGCACAAATCACAATTATCAGTATTTACGGTTTTTGTTTTTAGATGCCCAGCTAAAAGTTACGAGAACGGTTTCACGTGAAGCGGTTTCACGTGAACACAATACATATACACCTTCATTAGGGGGCGTTTACGCAGCGACTCGCCTTTGCATTCTCGCAGCTAGAACTAAATCGCGATGGCAAAGGTGACATTGCCCTGGTAACAACGCTAAATGGATTAGCTAATTCCGACAACGTTTGAGTAAATACTAGCAGTCTTATAATCCGTGCTAATAATATAAAGAATTCCTCATGACGAAACAATTTTCCCAAACGCTTCTGAACTCACGTTATTTGCTGTTTTCGTTGCGAGGCGGCAGACATAAAACCGCCGCCATGTTGGAATTTGAGGTGATTTCTAGCTTCTAGCTACGAGAATGTAAAAGAGAGTGGTTGCATAAACGTGCCCTTACCGTATATGAAGTGCATAAGAAAACATGCCCTTGTACGTTTCCGTAGGGTCCATGCAAGCAACAGGAGATTTGTGGCATTGTCGTAAACGAATAGAGTAATGGATGCCAGATGGCTGGGCGCCATAACACTAAATCACCTGCATTGCACACGGCGGCGCGGCGGCAAAAGCCAAACAATCCTTTGTAGGCTACCTTGAGAACGCTTTTATTATATCGGCTAAGGACACCTCACCACTTCTTTCCCTTGGAACACATTGCACAAACAGGATACGTACATCGATTTGTAACAAAAACACAAAACCAGTCGCTTTTTGTAAATTCGGCGCCACTCGTTAACGGCAAGACGTCGAGATTCAAAGCTTTAATGGGTCTTACATGAGAAACCAAAGCAAACCCACACGTGTTTGAAACCTTCAGGTTTTTTTTTTTTTTTTTTTTTTTTTAATTCTAAAAATACTTAATTACGTAGTAAATATGCCTTATTTGGCTATACATCCGCAAAAGAGTAGGGTATAGTTTACGAATGTATGAGACGGAGGCACAAGTGCTAGGGTCGAACCATGGTAAGTACGTAAACTACTCCGCTCGATCTTAAACGATTGCAAAGGGTAGACACTACGGCCGCCAAGAAGCGACGTTGCCGAGTGCGTTGTAACCGCGTACTAAAGTGTCTGCGGCCTATCTTAAGTTCGACCCAGAACGAACATAGATAATCGATTGTATGTTTTTGATGGCAGAGTGCCCTGTTGATATCCAAGATGGCTACAAAAACAATGGTGGCCGCCGATTAAAGACGCCCCCTCCAGGAAGACGTATAGCCGCTCATAAAATATCTGCAGGACTCAAGATACGATGCGCACACAATAGAACAATCCATTCCAATCTTCTTCAATCTGCAGTCCTTCAGGAGCTTCACCGACGCCGGTAACGCCAACATGGCGGAGGTAACTTCCGGTTCTCGTCCGAGTGAGATTCGCAAGAGGCTAATCCTACAATTTATTGATTTATTGTATTTACAAAATTATTGTACCACCCTATACAGATCATAACAGCAATTTCAGATTAAAACAACAATTTAAAAAAAAAAATTAATCTCATTCTGCTCTCGCCTGAATGAGATTCGTGAGATACAAATCCCATAATTCATCACTCCTGAAGTAATCACTACTGCGGCGTGATTGAGCAATATAATTTATCTACTTCTACATCGAACCCAACGAAATATTAAAGGAAGGTTGCCACAAACGTGAAAACGCTGTGCTTCTTAAAAACGAAGCAAACATCAATTTATAAAATCGAAGAGCTATTGGAAAATTAGTTCAAATTTTTACCTGTGATAGGATAAATTTTGCACACAGTATTGCAGTTTGACTGTATAAGCTGTGCGTGCTTTACCCTAATCGTCGGACCTAAGTTTCTCCAATATTCGTCAGTTATTGCGACTGAATTCAATTGCCCACCATGTTCTATCTTAATGGCGGTTGCTATCCCATAATCTCAAAGCGGAAGTATCACTGATGGCTGCGTCTTTAATCGAGAATCTGCTTCTCCGATAAACGCAGTTTACCGTAAATCGTCCTAGCAGCACCGGTAGAAGCACAGCCACCTACAAGTAAAGGCCGTATCATCTTTGCCTCCAACAATGCTCCGCAAAACGGCGAATCAAATAAAGACGCGGCAAGTTTGCCAAGTGGCGTCATCTGTTGACTGAATTTGGAACCCTGGTCGGTTAGTTTGAAATTTCGCCGCTTGGTGTAGAGATGGCAGCACCTAGCAAACTTGCGCTTTCTTCTATGTCAATGGTTGATTTTACTTGCCTAATTTGTCTTGATCTGATCCGGCCTTTACTGTAGGTGGCTGTGGTAGAACACGGTATTTGTTTATGGGTCGCGACATCTCTTGGCAGCTCGTGGCAGTTTTCAAAGTAATTGTAATGTATTTGAAGTTAATACATACGAAGTGCAACACTTAAAGAAAAGTTCCTCCCAGCGCCATTTTTCTCGATCCTCCACATCAAGTACGGACTCAAAGTTTTATTTACTTACCGTTAGTCAATCCCTAGCTAAAAATCCGTTTTAAAATGTGGCGTACTAGGAGATTTTCTGTTGAATATAGGGGAACTTTATTTACGTTCATCCCGAACTTATATGATGCTTTGCACGCTTACAATAACCATGACGTTTCATGTGTGTGTGAATGTACTAATTTGCTAATAATTACCATGAGTTCAAAAACCTAAAAGACTAATGCGATAAAAATTAAAATTAACTATTCCAATAGATCGCCGAAGCAAAATTATAAAATTGTGATGTTAAAATACGAGAATCACTCCGGTTTACGACAACACAATCTTTAACTTGATGCTGTTTCGTGTACTATTCCCAAAGCCAACAGAGACAGCAGCTACGTTCCTCGCTGTAAGGAACGCAACTACCACCCCAGCCGATCTCGGCGCTGGTAAATACGTGGATGACGATCTGCGCGTGGCTGTCATAAGGCAGGCCGGATGTCCCTTTAAAACAGAATGAATGCCCCCCTCAAAAGAGGGGAGGGAAGAAGGGACAACCAGTTGAGTCTGGATTTGTAGGTGTGTGGCGCCATTACTCTTTTAATACCTTAGCAGTAATGCATCACGGTTCACATAATTATTCGCAGGATGGCCTAAAACGCCACCTATACAAAGATCTATAAACACCATAGATAATAATAATAATACCTAGAGAAGACAGTACAGTGCACTTAATGTCTAGCACAACTCACGTACAGCTGGACCGCTTTAAGAACAAACGGTGGGGTCCAACTCTGAGCCCGCATTAGGTGAGAAAGCTGGTGAGGAAAAGGGTGTAGTGCTACTTCTATTACCATACTGGCTTTCCACCCTCCTTCCCTAATGTGGGCTTAAGAGTTGGACTCCACCGTACGTTCTTTTAACGGTCCAGCTGTACACTACACTGCCCCCACAGAAAATAAAATGAAATTAAGTGTTCAACAGTCACTCTCCACATTTTTTCTGACTGAATTACTATTGATCTTAAAACTTAAGAATCATCATTACTTGCTTTGAATTGTAAACACCTAAAATTTTTTCACATTAAACAACATTATTTCGAATACTCATTATGTTATCTGAGAGTTGCAAAGTTCTCAAATTCCTGGTTAATGACACATTAACCCAATAGTTATTTTCTGTCAAATCAATTTATTTTAATTTTATGTAACAAATTTTTATTATCAACAAAAGTATTTAAAATATTTTTAAAATCATCACTCAGCCGCAGTTAAAAGGACATACCATCTCACTACTACATTGAAGCATCCTGAGCACAATAGCCTTTGCAACACTTTCGTAGATTAGAGTGAATGCAGCAAAACAGTTTCTCACGAGGGGAAAAGTAGAAAAATGGATGCCTTTGCAACATATGTCTGAAATAATGTTGCAAAACCGAGCCATACAAGAAAGCCAACTCGAAGAATGTATAACCTTAAGCAAATCTCTGCGCTTGGAAAAAAAAGCGACACGTCCGTGTATCTAGAACGCATTTCGGGGGAAGGAAGGTGGACATTCTTTAAGTGTAAGTGTTGTCCTCGGGTGACAGTAAGCGGCAACAGGACAAATCAATCGCATCGGTGGCCATATTGTCCGATCTGGTTGTGTATTCTGCTTTTCATTCAATATCCTAATATCCGCCCAGTACTGCAGTAGAACCATGAGACACAATTACTAGTTCAGAAGAAAGCTTCTAGAAATCCTAGAAAAAAACTGCTTTGCGGGTTTGGCCTAACCGGCTTTCCTTAAATAAAGGAAGAAATCACAAGGTAAAGGGTAAATGAAGCAAGCAGCCTGCATTAAAGACTGGCCTTGTGAGGATACACGATACACTAGTCTGAGAAAGAAAGAAAAGACTACTGCCCCGACTGGGACTTGAACCAGTCGGGATGTCCTGGGTTCGAGTCTCAGTCGGGGCAGTAGTCTTTTCTTTCTTTCTTAGACTAGTGTATTGTGTACCCTCACAAGGCCAGTCTTTAATGCAGACTGCTTGCTTCATTTACGGCTTTCCTTGTTACTGGACTGCTTAGTAAATTCTCCTTAGACCCAGGAGCGACTAAATGTCAAACACGTCCGCAAGCCACGGTAGCATCCATGTTGGAAGTATTGCTCTGCATTAATATGTTTGCACAAAACAGTCTGCGGGGGAGCAGCAGTAGGTTCCAAACCAGTTGATGACCACGCCATGTAATTGTACCCAACCAAATACCGACTATTGGTGCTCCAATAATGCTCATCAGTGCTCGAAAATTAAAGTTAGTGCTCATTCAATAAAATAATTGTAACACTCTCAAAGTGTGGCGGTGCCAAACGGATGCTGAAGCACCACCCTCTATGATTGGCTGAAATAAATTTTCATTTTTTAGTGCTTTATTAGTGCGCGTTAGTCCTAAAAAATTAGAATTAGTTCTATAATACAAGTCCGTAAATTATCACACTTTTGACGAGTTGGTGCTGGTCACGCTGCAGCACTGCCCGCACTGAACGGCTCCAAATATGTCCCGTTTTTTAGCGTTCTTTAGTACCAACAAAATTCGAATTAGCGCTTTTTCAATAAAAGAATTATAATAATTTCAAAGGTGGCGGTGCCAAAATGATCCAGCAGCGCCTTTGAAAGTGTTATAATTCTTTTATTGAAAAAGCACTAAAATTCTAATTTTCGAGCACTGATGAACAATCAAAAATGGGACTTATTTGGAGCCGTTCAGTGCGGGCGGGGCTACAGCATGAACAGCACCAACCCATCAAAAGTGTGATACTTTACGGACTTGTATAGCACTAATTGTAATTTCCGAGCACTAAAAAACGAGATATTTTACAAGGGTGGTGCTGTCAGCATCTATTCGGCACCGTCACCGAATGAGCACTAATTTTAATTTTCGAGCACTAATCGACCAATAATTGCCGGTATCTATAGTTGGGTACGATTACACGACGACGTTGGTGTTCGTGTTCAGGTCACTACCTGATGAATAAAGAACCGACATGTGATCCTGCGGATCTAACATAACTGGATGTTGGAAACGTAAGCGACCTTTGCCTATCGGAGGATAACATTGCCATGAAATGTTGAAATATAAGTATGCTTTTTACCTTTATTGTTGCCCACCTGGCTTTTTTATTCGACATTCAAGACTTGCACAAGTTTCATTCATTATGTTACATCAACCTAAACACCCACTTTATTGTAATGGGTTTTTGTTTGCCACGATCTTGACGTATGCGTTGGACAAATCCAATGTATCGTACACCAACGTCAACTCAACCAAGAAACCATTAATTCCTTTTCGTATAGGGTTAACACTTTATTTTGTTTTTCCCAGCAAACTCAATTTGCAAACGAAAACAAGCCCGTTCCAGAAGAATAACCCGATGCAAAGTTAAGAAAGAACGCGCTTCCACGTGACATAAACTCCACGGCGTATATCGCCTTCGTATCGCCAGCCCAGAATCTTTAAACAATCATTCTAGTTTCCAAGGTAACCCCCAATCTTCCTGATTTGGATCTAATGCAGTTTCCATTAG
>JAHWFP010207380.1:0-44370 GCA_023313725.1 Lithobius niger | reverse complement strand
CAGACATAGAAATATTATGCCCAAACAGTACACACTGATGCATTTTCGTCTAAGGCCCACTTTTTATCATGTCTTCATTGATTTTACTGCACCGCACTTAAATACAGTATCAGACCCAAAAAAATTATACCCAATCACTAGACAGTGGTGAAATTTTGTCTAACAAATAAGGCCCACTAATTACCATGTCTACATTGGTATTAGTGCAACCCACTTAAATACAGTATCAGACACAAAATATTATACTCAAACACTAAAGCGCGATGAAACTTCGTTTGAATAACGAGGCCTACTTATTGTCATGTTTACATTGATATTAGTGCACCCACTTAGTACACTATCATACATAGACATATTATGCCCAAACACTAAACAATGATCCTTTTTTCGTGACTTTAAGCACGCCGCGCGCAAATTCGTGCATTCGGTAGCAAGGTTCAAGCTTTCATTTAACGTCCAAAGTATTATTCGGCGCGATTAACTTGGCGAATGTTTTGGTGTGTTGATATCACTCCTTTAAAGTGCTAAACCATTCGGTTTTTTGGTATGCTATTGTTTCTTTTTTTTTTAATTATGTATTTCACTCAACTCAACTAGTCTCCTGATGTGTAATAATGTGCCACATCAACAATCGGATGAGTGGTCATTTTCCCAATATTTTAATTTTGTATCACGCCTTTGAGAGGCCGAACCATTCTGAACTCAGTCGCCTCTTTACCAGTTTTTGGTTTTATTTTAATTTAGTTTAGTTTAATTAATTTTATTTAGTTCATAACACTCCTTTGAGAGGCCGAACCGTTCTCAACTTAATGGCTTCCTGACCAGTTTTGGTTTTTATTTTAAAATTTTGTTTAAAATATTTCCTCGACTTGCTGGAATTGCTGGAATTAAATTTGATTTGATTCTTACTTTCAAGATTCTAAACCACTTACTTGAGTTGGACCTTCCTTTCTTCGATTTGGCGCCTTGGGTTCAGCGCACGCGGGGGCACATCTGGAAGCTGGGCTTGGAGGGTGGTTCTCGGAGAGGGTGGTTGAAATATGGAATGTTCTCAGGGTTGGAGTGAGACTGTTAACGCGAGATCAGTTCACGCATTTCGCCGAATGTTACACATTCCGAGCCACTGTTTAAATTCTTGAAGCGTCCCCTACCACCTATGTTTTTTTTTTAATGCAATAGTATTTTTTTTATCCTCTTTTTTTAACTTTTTTTTTTTACTTTATTACTACGTGATGACATATCTCGCTATCTGGGTGCATTAGGTTTTAACATTCATCGTAGCATATTTTGCTATTTTTAAGCAAAATGATTTACTTTTTTTGTGTACTGTTTGGGCCTTTAAATCTTTTCATACCCTTCCTCTCTCCTACACGTTTAGCAATGCCATCGGGGACTTCTTTGGGTCCCTGGCAGGTCTAACGTAGGTGGTAAGGCATTCGTGTCCCCAACCGCAACTGATCACCATTCCTAGGCCATTCTGCATACACTGTACTTACATATAACTAGGGCTGGCTGTTAGTGACCCCCAGGTCCTTGCCAAACCCGTTGCTATCGCAACAAATATTATTATTATTATTATTATTATTATTATTATTATTATTATTATTATTAGATTTATCGTGACACATTCAGTACACACGTTGTTATTGTCCGAACTGGCCGTCCAATGAGAGTCATTCTATAATTTATTGAGGCCCCAGCCTAATGCTATGCGCCCCAAACCTAAACTTATACTTATAGAAAATACACTGCGCACTGAAACACCGTCAAATACTAGTTTTACAACGCAACACAACAATAACAACAAATGAGAGTCGATGCCGACACTGACAATGGTTTTAAAATAACAATACTTTCATACTTACGCAGCCTCCCACGTCATTCCCGTTACATCCACAATAAAGGTTGCAAACCAACAAAGGTACGCGGTTCGTATCGTACCGCAGCCATTCGTCCAACTTCACAACTAGAAGCCTTTTTCCTTTATCTCGGTATCGGTATGGGTTAGGTTTTAACATTCATCGGAGCATACTTGCTATTTTTAAGCAAAATGTTTTTACTTTCTTTGTGTACTGTTTGGGCCTTTTAAATGTTTTCACACCCTTCCTCTCTCCTACACGTTTAGCAATGCCATCGGGGATTTCTTTGGGTCCCTGGCAGGGGTGAGCGGACTAGAAGTAGCTAGCTAGTAGTTAATTAGCTAGGTAGTAACACATTTGTAGCATTATTGTGGGTCAGATTATGCATTGAAAGTTGCTTAGCTGACATTCCCATACGAGTTCATTTCTGTCAAGTGAGTCATTGCCTTCGATTTTAACAGAACTTAGGCTTTTGTACCGCATAATTATTTTTGCCTAAGTACGTGAAATGTACCAAAACTACAGGATATTAGACAATTACGCTATGGCGTTGTGCTATACACTGGTTTACGTCATCGCCAATTGAATTAATGTGGTGATTGTTGCCTAACTTGGTGCGACACACTATAGCGCGATACACTACTTTGTTCCACAATATGTTTGCAGGAAACTGACGGTATGACGACACATTTCCTTCCACTGTGAGTGCAAAAAACACGTAAATATCCCACTCGTAGACTCTAACTGTAAATGTGTAGAGTCTACAAATGCGATATCCACATGTTTTGCACTCCTAGTGCAAAGAAACGTGGCATCATACTGTCATAATGTGGAACAAAGTATAGACCAGTGACACGACGTAGTATTATTGTATATAACTCTATGCTGGAGCCTTAATGGGTTAGCTGCAAGGGGCACTGCAGAGAAAAACAGAAGGGCGTCATACTGAAGCCGATACTGGCTGTGAAGAATGATTTCTTAGACCTAAAACGCGCGATTTTTGTTGTTGGTGAAAACAACGTTATTTTAAGCAAAAGAAATCCGTTCTTCCGTTGTTTTTCCCTCCATTTTTAAGTAGTGCACCTTGTAGTTATGCCCTCCAAAACCCATACTGGTGCCAATCTGGTGCCAATATGGCGGCAAATGTCGCTGCTCTACAGCGTGAGTCGCGATTGATTTCAAATTGTTTTCTCTATTGTTTGCTGTGATTACAACTGACTACAACTATCAAGAATCAACTATGAATCGAGCTGACACACTCTAAATCAATACGCTCGCTAGTTTTAAATTGCATGATAGACATGGGGTAAAACACGAACGATGCGTGGATATATTTTGGACAGAAAGTTGTGCAGAGAATGGACACACATTATAAACCAATGACAATAAAAAGGAAGCAAAAAAAAAAGCTAACAAACTAATTGAACAAAAAAACGGCCTTATCGGTTAGAAAAAGAGCTCATTACAGCTCGTATCCCCATGGAACGCACAGCTGTGCTGGAACACAAATAAAAAACGGAGCAGTGTTTACTCAAACGAATTGAAGTATAATTTGAACTCCAATTCCAAGGAATAATGACTGTGACATACAGGCCCCCACGCATATGCGCATAAATAATTAAACAAATAAAATTGCTGGATATCTCTCACGTTAAAAGTATACACCAAAAATAAAAAAAATACACGGACATGAAACAGAATTAAAACCTCAACAAACCGCATACAAAATTCAAAAATATAAAAATTCACTTATAAAACGAACAAACAATCACTCACACCAAATAGAAGTAAAAACTTAAACCGTCAAACACAATGACAGACAAGGCAAACTTCCGCAACAAGAAAGAGTCTGCATGTTTCACAAATTATAAATGCACACATAAAATGAACTCACACGAAACAGACTGGACATATAAAACAACAAACACAGAGAACAAACAAAACAAAAACAAACAAACAAAAATAACAGCACAATTCAAACACGAATTGCATTCACTTTCCGAGAATACGAATGAGAAAAAAACAAGCCTTGTTCCCTGCAGTTGGATGGATTTCAAATTATTTTTCGTTTCGTTCGAGTGAACTCTAATGCGTTTTTTTTTTATGTGGGTGCCTTCACAGCTGTAAGTTTCACGGGGGTACGAGCTCTAATGCTTTTGATTCTTTTATTTCAGTTAATGGGTTACCTGAGGAGGTCCACCGAACCGAAGACTGACAACTGATGTAAAAGAATAATTAAACACACTTACGTATCACACACGTAGCCTACATAAAAGTTCAGTTTTTTTTTCTATTACTAAATAATATTACTAAATTTTTCTATTACTAATTTACATATACAATAAACAAATAAAACTAGGTTTGTTAAAAAAAACACATGTGTTACTTTTCTTACCGTATTAAATAAATATAACAAGAACAATTCGAATTGCCAAGAAGCGCCATCTTCGACATCATTGTTTAGAGAACAGAGACCTTAACTAAATTTTTAGTTCAGGTATCGGTTTACATTATGCTCGACGATAAAAAATGTTTTAAAAAACAAGAAAAGGAAATTGATTTTTAACGAGAACTTGCTTTAATTTGTTCCTTGTTTTATTTACAGTTGCACTTGTAATTTTTAATTTTAAATGCAATTGTTACGTTGGGGTCGAGGGTATTTTTTAAATGGGAATGGGAATTTTTGCTGGGGGGGGGGGCTCTTCAACTTAATTATGGAGAAGGGGTATACGGCTACGGTCCTGCGAGTCAATATTTATGAAAGTGGGAGGGGGGTGGGTCAGGTCGGCTAAGAGATTTTCAGAGTTGTATATTTATTTGTCATGATGGCTTCCCTTCCAAACTCATCAAATAATTTTGACTCACCCTCCCACATTTTGAATTATTTAGTGACAGAAAACTTAGTAATATTATTTAGTAATACGAAAAGGAAATCTTTAAATGTTCAAGTGTAACAGTGTGTTGGTTGCTACACGGTTAAAGTCTCCTTCCTAATTCTTGTTTTGCCGCATAGCATGTCAGTAATCCGTTCGACAAATAACACGTGACACAGCTTCCCACCCCAACTAACTTGAATACCAAATCTCCATGCACTCCCGACCACGATTCATCCCTCATAAATCCCTGAGTCAAGTCCCGAATCTGCGTTTGGAATACGCGATGTGTCTTCTTTACCAGGATTAAATAGCTGATGGCAAGTCTGGTTGGCAATGGGTCAAGGCCAACGAAAATAGCAGTGAAGAGCGAGACAATGAGAAGATACTGCCCGCATGAGCCGTCACGAAAATTGTCACAGTTTGCACACGTCATCAGTGTGCGCGAGACGACACTGAACTCTGGCGGATTTTATCTGTTGGAGAAGCAGTATCCGAAGAAGCAATCAAGCACGGTCATATCTCGTCTCTTCGGTGGCAAGTCTAGTTAGCGCCATCTAAAACCACAGCCCACCTAACAACGGATGCCAGCTCAAGATCGATTACCGTGCCAAAACTTAACCCTACCTAAACTCAACTAACATATCCATTATCCAATCTATCATATCACTCTTTATTAGTAGGCTGAATAATTTATCTAATTGTGCCTTCCCTGGTTTTAACCATTGCTAACTAGTTGAGGCCCTTCCTCTCTCTTTGTTGGCCGTATTGCAGCAAACTTTCCCGGGATGTCCAACTTCCTAGTCGGCTTGAGTAGCTTGATTTAACTTTTCCTCGCACCATTTCAGTAAAACTGGTAATCCCACACTGGCAACCCAACCCAAAACTCACTTCGGGATCCAAAATGGTCGTGATGGTCAGTTATCAATGACACCAGACGTAGAGGATTACAAAAAAAAATAACTAGTGATCGCGGACGGGAATTTGACAGTACTGCCAAGTAACATAACACCGACTCCTTCGTTTCCGTTAAACTATGACTGCAACGACAGTGCTGAAGGACGATGCAGAAAAACAGCATGTTAAGAGAGGAAAAGAACACAGGTAGGCCTAAGTTAATTTCTTACGAATTTGAACGAAAGACGGCAGAAAAATAAGCAAACGCCCGTCGTAGCATCCCGGTGCTACAGCTAATACTGTGAAGGGGTTTACTTATTTATAGTCTTAACTCCCCTCACTCTCCCAAACAAGAAAAGGTTGTACGATTTTTTTGTGTGGCGAGAGGAAGGGTAATTCAAACACAATGGAATTGGTAAGTAAAACAGTGGTAATTAATAAAACGTGGTAATTAAAAACAATGGCAGAAGTATTAGAGGCAGCGCGCCGGAAAAATAAACTAACCAGTGACGATGCATGGTTTTTGGCCGTTAGCAGCCACGTAGACACACCTGTCGGTATTGGGACGGCAGCTGTTAACATTAATAGACGAACGTACTCGCAACGGAACCAAATATTTATTTATCCAAACCTAAATTGAACACTAATAAAATAACATGTTAAATCGGGTGCAATTTAAATCAATGTTGTTCGTGCTAGTTTTACACAAATTAGGTGTTTCACATCAATGCACAAAAGAAGTATTTCAGATCAAAGCACAAAAGAAATATTTATAATGAATACGTGTTCACCCATTCCGCCAACATTTAGTGCAACCTTTCGTCTACTTTCGTTGAGTGAAGCCCTCTCCAGACATAAGCAAATTTCGTGCGAAGTGATCCGTTACTGCGAGCCTACAAGGTCAAAATTGCTGCACTCAAGCAGTTGATGTGTTGAACGATATTGACGTCTTTGGTAAACCATCTTGCGACACCATGCAGCCGTGGTCAGCCAGTCTGGTCTGGTCTGGTCAGGATAACGTCTCTGTGGACGCATGCGTCTGGATGCGCGAAACCACGGTAGATGAGACTGCTGAGCCCGTTGGGACTCAAGTATCAGGGACTAGGGTGTTGGCAACGGGACTAGAGTATTTGAAGAACCGATCTCCGTTGCACTTTTAATAATTAGCACCGTCAAGTCTTGACTATTTCTACTGCCGGGACTCTTATCGCAAGCCCTTGCACACAGTGACGGCGCCAGGGGTGGGCCAGGGCCCCCCTAAATATTTCACGCCCCCCCTCCCCCTCCCTCAAACCCCAACACTCAGGTCACCACCAGAAAATGAAATAATAAAAAAAAACTTTCAGGCTAAACTCGAAATCAAATGAATAAACAGAGCTTCTATTTTTTTTTTAAATTTAGATTTATATTTTTTTTAGCAACTTTGCAATATACATATGTGTAGCCGAATTTCTTTTGTGTGTTTATGGGGCTTATTTTACAAATAAATTTTACTGTATTGAATCTTAGGTTACGTTCAGGTTGAATTAAACGGACTAAAGTGCCCAATGTGGTTGCCTTGAAAAGAAAATGCTTGGCCCACTCTGTTTCCAGATTTGCCCTCTGTCGGCCCCACAAACAATTCAGCCCTGATGTCGTCACTGCTTGCACATCCAGTTCATTGCGTCCATATGACGTTAGCCTGCTTACCTCTGTTGCCATGGGAAGCAGCTCAAGTCGACGCGCGCGTATCGTAAATTAGTTGTTATAGCGACAGTCAAGGAGGATTCGTACCGAGCCGACCTCGCTAGCTAGCCTATCGAAGCTTGGTTCATACAAATATTCCACCCTCTATTATCCCAGGAAAAAATGATGTAGTGAGTTATGCATCCGAGGGTGTTTTAACCGAAACCCCAGGGGTTCCTTCCCCTCGACTTGCACAAGAGCATATCTCACCACTTTTAACTTTTCAAAATCCCAGGGGATTTCCCCAAAACCCCCAGAGTTCGACCACCTCGGGTTTCGCTTTCCCCTGGGTTAATTTACCCCTTACCATATCTCTCCACCGAAGCAGTCTAAATTTCTAAAAATGCTTCAGCTTCTACGGGGTAAGCCCTCCCAGATCCCGAAGATGTGTGTGTTTACTCGATTTTGAAACTGTCATCGTAAGTACTGCCTAGTGCAGTTTATTTTAAATAAGTTTTGTACAGAAGTCTTGCTTCCTGGTTTCTTGGCTTCTTCTGTCTTTCAGGTGCTGACTATGTTACGGATGTGGGCATACAAGCAAACAGTGATTGTAAGAAATTCGGCACTAGATGGGTTTAAGGAATACCAGTGTTTTATAGAACATTTTTAACTCAACCTGGTCCTTTCGTTAGCTAGGCACGTTTTCCGTATAACTAGCGGTAACTTGCCGGTGCATAGTGCTACTTACTAAATTTGGCTAAGGAAAATCATCTGCAGTCTTAATACGCTTACTAAAAGTGCATTTTATTGGAGAGGTTACATTATTTTTGGGTCTTAGTGGGAAGGGACAATTTTTTTTTAGAGTTTTGCAGGTGGGTCACGTTTTCATTTCCTTCCCCCGTCCCCTCCATCAACCGTATACAGTGTGTCTTTGAAGTACCATACCAGATTAAATAAAGCGTAGAAGACTTGTATATGGGTTGCTGATAATAACATGCTCGTACAGGAAGTTACCTACGGCGAATCCGAAGATGATATCCAGAATGACCTTGTAGGTCATATTCAAGGTCATCCAATGTGTATCTCCTAAACTACGCAAGATATGGGCATAAAAGAAATTTGAAAGTTGAGGGGGAACGTCGGACTATAGCACAACACAGCCAGCAGAACAGAAATCGCACACAAAACATGGAAGATAATGGCAAAAGAAGGCTGGTGGTGCAGAGAAGTCATCCTTGGGGCAGCAAGAAGTATAGATATAGGCCTAGTTAAACCATCAAACGAGACGGTAAAAAGGCACGTCCACATTCCTGCCTTGTTTTGGTAATACTATAAAACAAACATCATTGGCAGAAAATTCTCAGGTGGGCAAGCCCTGAACGGCCCCATTTTGTCTCGAAAGAACTGATCCATCCCTCCCCATTCCCCTCATGAAAACTCAATACCCTGACTTCAAAGTTACATTTCCCAAATTCGACTAAATGGAAAATGCAAACCTTAGTAGTCTGGCCGTGCCGTACGGGGGTAGCTGCCCCCAAAAAATGAGTAAGTGGGGCACCAAATTCTTTTTTTTTTTAAATCACTTTCACAAGGAGTTGTTTTCTACAGTCTCCTGCTTTCACTGAATAGCGCTTACATGTATACAAAATGTCAATAAAGGACAATCACAAGTAAAAAGAAAATATCACTAAAGGGTGCTCATAAGTAATATATGTTAGTAAAGTGAACCCTTAAAAAGAATTTGGTGCCCCAGTCAATCATTTTTTTTTTGGAGGGGGGGGGGGCAACCACCCTCTTTCCTCGTATGGCGTGGGCCCAGACTACTAGAGTTTACATTTTCCATTTAGTCAACTTTGGGAAATGTGATTTTGATGTCAGGGTGTTGAATAGCGAGAGAGGGATGGCGAGGGATGGATCAGATATTCGGGGACAAAATGGGGCCTTTCAGGGCTTGCTCACCCGAGCCTTTTGCTTTAAATCTGCCACTGAAGTCCATTTTACAGTATTACCGAAAAAAGGCAAGAATGTTTACTTCCTTGTTACTGTTTCGTTTGATAGTTCAACTATAGGACTGTTTCTGTATTTCTTGCTACCCCAAGAATGGCTTCTCAGCACCGCCCGCCTTCTTATGCCAATATCTTTCTTGTTTTTATTGCGAGATCTGTTCTGCTTGCTGTGCAGTACTAGTTCTACGATCCCCCTACAACTTTCTAATTTACTTTATGCCCATATCTTGCGTAGTTTAGGAGATACACGATGGATGACCTTGAATATGGCCTCCAAGGTCATTTTGGATGTCGTCGTCGGATTCGCCATAGGTGACTTCCTACGCGATCATGTTATTATCAGCAACCCAAATCCACGTCTGAACGATTTATATTTCCTGGTACGGGACTTCAGAGACACGCTGTATAATGACCGGCGGTCCCAAACAAGAAGCAAAAGAAGTAAGCGTTGCATTACATCTGAATTTTGTGGAACGCAATGTACACTAAATCAGCTTATCTTAACTCTTAGAACCAACTGAACTCATACCAGAAGACACTTATCATTTTACGAATATTGTTTACACTGTACGTGCTACTATTCTTCAACTATACCACGAGCCACGGCTGTTTGCCGTGACGTCATCACGAGTCAGCCACTGACGAATGATAATAGCGGATCTTTGGCCGTCTGAGTGGACTAGCCCAGTCACGTGGTATGCGTGTCGTGGCTAACAGCCGTGGCGCGTTGTATAAAAACAAATCTTTAATTTTCGGGATTAAAAATTCGAGAAAATTGGCGTAAAAATAACTCTTGAAACAATTTTGAAAGCTTTGTTTCTAACTTCATGTTTTAACTTCACAAAAATGTCTAACTACGTGAAAATAAATAAAGAAGGTGTAAAGACTCTTTCACTCTATCTCTCTACCTCTACTACATCTCACAAGCTGTTTAGCAAATCACAGATTCGCAAATCAGATTAACAAAATAAACATTTCATTTTCATACTCATACTCGTTTTCAATTTTTGAATCTTTTGACACAATAAAATAGCAAAAAGACCTTTTCTCTTCTATTTTCTTTTTAGCCAATCAAAATCAAGAAAAAGTAATCCAGCAATTTTGGGATTAATCCTCGGATGCTGAGATTGTGAAAAAATTCCGATATCCAGGGATTATTCCTGCCAGCATTGGGTGCCTATTATATAGTTAAGGACCCAAAGAACCTGCAGTACACAGATTAAGAAAAGTTATATTATAGCTAAGAAACAAAAGACATCTGCACTGACTACTCGAACCAAAGACTTTTCATTGGCTACCAAATGCACTAACACTGTACATCACTATAAAACCCATCTGGCTTCAAGCTCTAAACAGTTTAAGATGCTGTTCAACCTTCCTCAGTGGTGACCGAGGGCAAATTAAAAATAAACAGGAGAAGCAACTCACTGTTTTTATCCCACTACATTAAAAATGAATACAAACTATAGTATATTTGCAGTAAGAAGTGGAGAGAAAGGTGCCAAGGAGCGACCAGCAATACATGACGATGCGCAAATTTCACCTCTCCCCTAGCCCCCCCCCCCTCCCTCCCACCTTCTTTCTATGTAACTTTGGATGATGGGGCCAAAGTTGGCAACTCTTTGGGAATGGTTTCACCATGATGGCCCAGCCTTATCATGCTGTGTGACCTCAAAACAACGGAGTTGATTGACAAGCATAGGCATATAATTTGACGGAACAGTAGGTCTTAACGGATAAAACTTCTCTTGTATTTTAGACTTCAAGACATCGCTAACATATAGTATAAAATATTCCTTCCGACAAAAAATTGTGTGACAGTGGCTTCATTTAACAGAAAATGTGACACATGTGCTTAAGTTGCTAAATCAAAGTCTTAGGGTCAGAACCGAGGTGAACGATGAGCACGAGTATTTTTTTCGACTTTAAAGGGATATACCTCCCAGCGCCATTTTTCTCGATCCACCACATCAAGTACGGCCCCAAAGGTCTATTTACTTACCGTTAGTCTTTCCCTTGCTAAAAAACCGTTTTAAAATGTGGCGTCTAGGAGATTTTCTGTTGAATATTTAAGAACGACCCGTAACTATATGATGCATTACAATAATCATGACGTTTCATTTCTGGGTGTACATTTACTAATTTTCTAATAATTACCATGAGATCTAAAATCTAAAAGACTAATGCGGTAAAAATTTAAATTAATTATTCCAATAGATGGCCGAAGCAAAATATAAGACACTAGCCTAGAAAATTATAAATTGTGATTTTAAAATATGAGAATCATTCCGTTTTGTTACGACGCAATCGTTGACTTGATTCTGTCTCGTGTACTATTCCCAAAGCCAACCGAGACAGCAGCTATGCGAGAAACGCAGCTACCACCCCAGCCGACCTTGGCACTGTAATTGTTCGGATGACGATCTGCGCGTAGCTGTAATTTGGCACGCGGAATGCTATAAGGCAGGCCAGGTGTCCCTTTAAGTGCATCGATTTCAAGTGTTTTGCAGGTTTGACAACATTCTGCGTATTTTCTTCATCCCAACATAAATTTTTCGCTCTGAAGTGCAGTCAGTGCATCTAATTGATGTAATCTTTTCTCTTTCAGTTGCTACCGCCTCGTAGCTTGCGTCATGGCAAGTTTCATAATCGTGTCTCTTTGTGCCATTGCCGTCGCCATTGCCATTGCTATAGGTAAGTAAATTACCAAAGGATTAAATGTTAAAGATTGGAAAGGTGATAACTTGTTAAACTTTTGAGTACTGTTATACGTTTAGTGGTTCTAAGTTGCCATCAGAGCCCGATGACTTATGATGACACTGAGGGAAAAGGTTGCTAAGAGACAGTTCCATCCTCTTTCTCAGGATTTCCATGTATAAATAAAAACTTTACGTTTTTCACATTTGTTGTAACCACTTTCCCCCTTTAACCCCCATTTAATACTAATAATTTATTTCACAGAAACAGCCCGAGGTTCAGGGTTTGTATGGGAAGGACTACATTACAAACAAAAAATCAAACAATATGAAATACTTAAAGCAAAACTTGCAGCAAATCATTATGGTAAACAACATAACTGCAACACCACTATGACCAAGCTGTCGACGCGCCATTAAGCCTCATTCCCCCCCCCCCCCACTATAATATTTCTAAGAGTCTTCAAGAACTTTGAATCGATGAAAGCCATTCTTTAACATTTCTCTTCATTTGCTTAAAACTAGTAAAACGTAAAATTTCATCAGGCATTCTGTTAAAAATGGTGGGAACATAATATTTCAAACTTTAGTTTACCATCGTCATTATACAATAGTCTTGGCAGCTTAAATTGTAAATTTGACTGTCTAAGGAACTTCATTTTGTGTGCATCCTTATGTTTGTTCTTAGTAGAGTAATAATTATTTTCAATAGCAGCTAGATTTCACAAACTGATAATTTTTTTATTCTTATGAACGGTAAACAATTCATTAGTGGATTTTTGCACATTGACTTTATAAAAGAACGTCTTAAGCAGTTTATTAAGGGTTGTTTGCAATCTATTAATCAAAGAGCAAGGTGCTCAGCCATAATTTTCTTAAACGAGCCTTTTTTTAAATTTTTACCTTAATGCTTAACAAATTAATAAATTTTAAAAACAACCAGCGTGTTTTCAAAGAATATTTAGTTGCACCTATAATTGACTAAAACTAATAAACAAATCTTTTTTGAAAAAGGAAAATTTTTAAAATATACTTAAAATATAAATATTTATTCTACATACATTCATTTAACAGTTTCGATTCTATTGTTGGGAAAGGAGTGGTTTGGGTGGTCTGCAGCCTTGCCGTGCTGGAAACACCGGTTCTCGTCAGATCCCCGAAGTTAAGCAGCATTGGACCGGATTGATACTTGGGTGGGTGACCGCCTGGGAACTTGGCTGTTGCAGACATAGGACCTCAGGTCTTCGGGCAGATGACCAGGAGTGGTTAACGCTCGTTAAACCCTTTGAAACCCTTTGGTTTTGAATACGAGGCGGTGTTGAGGAAGTGGACCCGACACCAGTGAGTTTCAATAATTGTCATTGAAATGCCGAATTTCCCCTTTTCTCTCCTTTTATTTTGGTTTTAATTTTTCTTCTTTTGAAGAGCGTTTTTTTGCCAAATATGGGTAAAAAAAAGTGCAGTGAGCACTGGAAAAAGGTTTTGTGACATTTCCCAGTTTATGCGTGCACGGGTACAGAAAAGTGAAACGCAAAGCACGATAGTGAAATCGTGAACTAAAAATAAACAAGAATTCAACAGACCTTATTTTTATTTCTATTGATAGTTTAGTGATATTGTAGCGTGATATTTTAGTGGCATTCTGTGAACGGATTTGAAGAAACCTTCTGATCACAACCAAGGCCCGCGAGATCCTTATGCCCGCCAGATTTTCGAAGCTGATTTATTATGCTGTTGATAAAACCGAGCATGGTTGTATTAAACAATGTGCCAAACCTTGCTTGTGGCCTGATTCACATCTTGCCACTGGGTATGAGTTGAGGACATTAGTTACAGCCCAAAGTAAAATTACACATTTTACTTTAAAACTTCATGACAGGCAGTATTTTACTACTTACAACCGGATTTATAGATAGTAGCTTCATAAAGCTTCGTAACATTAAAATGAATACTTAAAAACGTGCTAGGTCGGCAAGCCCACCAAACCATTACCTGTATTGCTAATACATCCGTCGCTTAGCAACATTCCCGGCAACATCACTTCATGTTGGCCATATTGTGTACCCTCTAAAGATGCTCTTAAGGTCTTGCCGAATAGTTTAGTGGCCGTGGACCGAATTGTTTCTAGTAAACAAGAATAAGCTGCTTCAATTTTTTCTACACAAAATAAGCCTCTGAGCAGATTGTTGAACTACCATTGATGCCACCAAAACGTCGCACAGTTTTCAGCATTGAACTATAGCAGCATTGTGTTTAACTAATTTCGTGGTAACTGGCAGCTCATGGCGGCAAAGCTATCCATGTATAAGACGTTTTTCACTGCAAGATGTACCCTGTCTGATTTCATGGGACACATTATAACTCGGCCTTCCACGACGAGAGAGCTATCTGCAAGTTTATGATAAAGACTTCTAAAAACTGCCATATTTTGGCTAAAGTTTGCCATAAAGCCTCACACGTGACAAAGACTTCGTTATTCGGGGAATATGTTTTGCCATTTATGGGGAGTAAAGAAACACTACTAACACTGACCATTCGTGCTGCTGGCACCTCTTTGTTTGTGTATGACAAAGAAAGGTTTTAGGATATGTGTTTTAAATAATTACACAATCGAAAGTTAACCCAGTTGGTAGCCTGGTTGCATTTTTACTGAAGGAAAAACTATCTATTTTAGGGGCAAATAAGTTCACATACACAATACATGGTAAGTCGGCAATAAGCCAACAGCAAAAACTACAGGTTATAAATAAGCTATATCAGGTAATACAGGTAATAAGCTTTTTTTTTTATAAAGAGCATCTATAAGCTCTCTATAAAAATAATTATGCTGTATCTCCGCAGTAATTTATCTTAACCTAACCTAACGTAAACTAACTTACCCTAACAGATAAATAACGGATAAATAAACTGCATACATCGATGGATATTATTTATGGACTAAGGAAGCAGAAAACATAGCAGCCAAATCGTAGAGTTTTTTCAGCCTTGAGTTTTAACCTTATATTTCTTTACCTGGTATAGAATTTGGTGGTTTTGATAAATTTGGTTGGTTTGATTGAGTTGGAATCTGCTCATACCAAAGCAATAAAGGACCAAGATAAAAGTTTACTATTTAGCAGGTGCTTGATTCGTTCACGATTTGTCCTTTGTCCACGATTTACATCGGTTCCGTCAGTGCACACTTCAAATTGTCACAGGATCTGAAAATATTTGAAGCTTATCTGGACAGTGCATTATTTGTGCTGGTCCCAAGATTAGTAAGCAGCAAGAGAAAGCATAAAAAAAATTACTAATTGTTTTTATGCTTCGTGTGTTCTAATTTAGTGCATATAATTTAAAATTATGACAAAAATTAAGAAAAATGTAGAACAAGATGCTATGATGGGAGTTCGTTTACTTGTACTAATTATGGTAATTCTACACTTTCAGTTGTAAGACTCGAGTCCAAACCACCTGCATCAGCATTACAAAAAAATTATGTTACTGTAAGTGAAGAAAATACTACCAGTGCAGTGACAACAAACGTGTCAGCTGTTGTAGAAGTAATGACCTCTCCAGCCATCTTTGTAGAAACAGTGACTCCTGAATTCGGTGTTGCAGGAGTAGAGACCAGTGAAGCTGCCCCTGTTGCGGCAGTGACTGCTGAATTTGGCGTTGCAGAAGCAGTGACCACTGAATCCGCCTTTGTTGCACCAGTGACTCCTGAATTCGGTGATGCAGAAGCAGTGACCAGGGAATTGGCCAATGCAGAGGCAGAGAGTTTCGAATTCTCTATTGCAGACTCGGTGACTGTACTGAATCCACTTCTGCACATGCCGTGACTATGAATCTGCTGTTTCTGATAATGGTGTCTTGTACGCTGTAGTGGTAACAGTGGGTCAGTCATTGCAAAAGTGACGAGTGAATTCTTTGGCTTCTGTTTCAGAAGGATCCAGCAGCAGCGGGCAATTGATCAGCCACTACGCAGTGAGTGATCAATCCAGTAAAATACCAAATCCTTCATTACAGATCGAATGACTGCTATGTTGCCTACTAAGCAGAGCTCAAGACAAAACGCAGAAAGCACATGGATTTAACATTAAGAGATGACAAACTGATTTTTAACAGGGACTGAAACTAGCTATTTTCCTTTTGTGCGAAATGTACAGCTGATGCAATGATTAAATTCACCTGTATCTCCATGGTTTTTACAGGAATCAGACATTAGACCTTCAATCTTTTAAAGAATCATGTATGCAGGATGACAATACCGTCACTTGTGTGTCTAATCCACCTCCCTCCACTGTCCCCATACACTTTGGCAATAAATGAAAGCAAATTTAAAACAAAAACGACAACGACACAGTCTGCACCATAACATGATCGCAAGTAGATGATGTACACACAGTAATAGATTACTGAAATTTCAAATATTTCAACAAAACATTTCAAAAAACATTCTTTCACTAGTAAACTGCGGCTTCCTTTATTGTTTCACTACGTATTTGCCAGGCCTGAACAAAAGGTTCTGTTCTTGATTTTGATCTGTTCAAAACAAAACTTGAAGGACAATCGTTACAAAAGGAGTAATAAACAATTAATAATATTATCTTCCAGATCTCACAAGTCTTCGCCTGTCTTCGGCAGTGTAAACACTAAGTTTTGCCCAGTGGCACATCCAGGAAAGTTATTTGGAAAAGATAAAAAAAAATAATACAAAAATGGTCTGAAGGTGAACACTTTTTAGTAGTTTTAGTGATTTTTCATGCTCTTTCAGCTTAATTTGAAAAATTTTCTTAAAGGCAGCATATTCTTTACTTTTTGTCAGCTTCGATGTAAATAATCTTTCGTATGAGAGGGGAATGAGAAGAAACACTGGGCTCGAGAACGAAGTTGGGTTGTTGATACGCCAACGTTGCCTTACTTGGGGCCTTCTGATGTCAGAAAAAAATCGAGGTAATTGGTAAATTTTACTGTTTATCTCACAGTATCTGTTCATCAGTTGCTGTTTATCTCACCTTCAGCCTCGCTTCGCTCCAATTAAAAGTTTGGTAAAAGTAGACAAAGACGGCTGATTGCAATTAAAAAATTCAAAAAATTGGCTTTTTAAACGTTTCAAGAGTACTAAAATTATTGACAATGAGTTGTTTTACAGAACTTTGAGGGATTTATTGTAGCTTGGAATGGGGAGGAGAAAAAGAGTTATTAACCCTTTATTGCCCATGTCAAACTGGTTATTTTTTTTTTAAGTCCCATATGATAGTTGGATCGGTCGCAGGATTTGATCCGGCATTCACTTGTTTTGCAGACCAGGACGCTGACCACTGGGGTGTTGCGGCTCGCTTTACTTGGGGTCCCCGGGGACCCCTCATAAAGCTCGCGTTGCGCTTTGGGACTTAGTTTTTGGCCGTTCAGTAGCCATCCTTTTAAAGGGACGCCAGGCTATAAAGGGTTAAAGCACCACTACCCTCCCAATTTTGAGTTCCAATTTTTTGTTCATGCTCCAAACCAGACCCCTGGGTGTGCCACTGGTATTACTACTTCAAGACAGCACACCAATGGCTAAGCAGTTCCACAGCTTAGCCTTAATACCACTAAATGTTAGGGGTTGGGTGCACTTCCCATCCTGCTCCCCCGCTCCCACCCATAGCGTCACTACGGGTTAGAAAGTTCTGCTAAATTTTATTCTTTTCCTTTTCATTTCAGTTCTACTGTTATTTATTAGAATAACTCTATTCAGTTAGCAAAATAAAGGTATACATTTCGAAAAATCGCCTTCAACTTATTTATTTCTGTTTGTTATTCATACATTAGAAATTTTTGACACAAACGACACACCTGCTCACAAGATGTCTGTGGGACATAACAATTTCGTTTTCAGGTCCTTCAGGCAGACCAGTCGGTTCTGTGGTTGTTGGTTCTTCAATGGATTCAGCAGGTGATACCCAGTAACTGTTGCTGTCTTTTGGAAAAGTACATTTCATGTCTGAGTTGCAGTCAATAACGAGACGTGGGTCAAAGATTTCCAGACAAGATCCAGTACTTGACATAGAATGTTGCCTCCGAGTTTCTCTTCCAAGATTCTGAAAAATATTTTTTCTTTTTATTTTTTTTATACAAATTATAACATTACAAAATTTCAGCACATTTACCAAGTCTCGCACACTTAACAGAGTTTAAATTTTAAGAAACCATTTACCATTTTTCAGGAAATAATTGTGTTCAGACAATATAGGTGTTCATTTTCAATTATGCTTGAAATTTCACGCGTGTTATCTCATGCCGACACGACGAATTACAAATAAATATAACTTTTATTTTAATTATTTATGTCATTTACTATTATACACTATAACGTATTAATACACCCAATAATATATAGTATACATCTATGTTACGTCTGTATTTATTTTTTTATTTCCTTGAATGCGGGTCGGTACTACTGTGTTTTATTTTACTCGTGAATCATCAAATATATGGTGACTATTAACAGTTTTAAAAAAACGGAGTTACAAGTGCGACCCAACCGCCTTGAATTAATTCACCACATCCTTTTTACATTTCTTTTGTTGGTTCCTTCATCCACTTCTAAAAGACTGCACAAGATTAGTCGATTTGTTATCTTTATACATCGAATACACAAGCCTTTGTAGCCTTTGCCACTCACAAAATGCTATAAAAAAAACAACAAAATTATAATAAAACGATTACACCGCCTTCCACTTCTTTCAAGTATAAAAACTAAGTACAGAAATTAAAACTTACCCTCCCGAAGAGGTTGTCAATAACGCACCTAAATGCAAACAAAGCAGACTCCTCCATCTAACGTCTAGGGAAAGCATGTCACTCAACATGAATATTATTTTTTAATTGTTTTTTATGTATGACCTCAAGAGAAGACACGTCATACGTCAAATCACTTAAAATTAATGCTGAGTGACGTCTTTTCCTTTAACGTTTTAGTTTGTGTGCCGGCCAGTTAAAGGTGCCTTTTTGCATTTTCAACGCACCATAGAATCTTCGAGCAATATAAAGAAAATAGCGGCAAATAAAAAATGGAACAACACTATATGCAGCAGCACCGTGATTGTCATAACTAAAACGAGATCACGTGATCCACGTCAGCCTATTGGATGACTGAGAATCTGGAACGTGGATGCTGTGTTTAGAATATGGGCAACGCTATCGAAATGGTGAACAGGCACCTTTAAGTGAATGAAATCAATGTAACTCAAACAAAATGTGATGGTTCGAAACCATTAATCGGTGTCATTAACAAGCATTGTATTGAGGTCACACTAAAATACGGAAAATCTAAGAAAAAAAATCAGTAGACCAACGTAAGGGTTGGGTTGGATTGAAAGAGACTTGTCATGATCACTTTGGAAAAAAAAAACAAATTAGAGCAGGAAAAAAAATGGTTTTGTCCAAGTGATTACGAACAGGTCTCTTATGAGTCAAGGTTTACTGATTATTTTTTAATAGATTTTTAGCGTTTTGTTTTGAAGATTGACAATGAAACCGATTAGTGGTTTCAAAATGCCACAATTTGTTTGAATTTCGTTTATTTCGTACGCTTCACATGCTATCACACAAAACTATTACGATTTGTTACTTGCATTATTATCACGTCTACCAAAAGTCTGTTTTGTTTGCATTTACGTTTTGTTTTATTTAAGTCCAAGAGGGTCCTTCGGTGACAAGTCATTGCTCCTGGGGGAAGGCACAACATTGTAGCTAAACCAAAATATTCCACAGACGTCATACAACCAGTCTTCCAGCAAAAACATATACTCAGAAGTCATACGTGACAAGTCAGCCATCGTTCCTGAAACTTACCGCAGAAAAACTGTAGCCAACCCATAAAGACCTCCACTTCTTTGGACATTCTGGTATCTCTGTTGATTGGCTGTGAAAAGCAATTGCAATGCTTCGAGTATCACACACAGTACAACGACTGGCTTGTTTTAAAACTGTGCGATTAGAGGTTTTGGCTGTTGGCTGATGGGAAGACAAAGCTGTTAACCAAGTTGTTTTGTATTGTTTTGAGTCTTGACGATTGCATTGCCCATCTGGAAAGCATTGTACTAAAGTATGTCTGTTAAATGTTTGGCGACAGGATTCTACTGCGCCTGTAAGAAGAGAAAAGTTTATATATACACCACTATGTCTTATCATTGCAAAAAAATCGTATTGCTTACTTAGCGGGCGTACCACACACTGGTACACTTGTTACTATACTGTATGTTTGCATAAAAACTCCTACGCGGATTTGGTGGTCCGAGCCCTTCTTCTAGGTGGTTTCAATGAAGATTTTGAATTAATATTATTGCCGCCTTCAATGTGGTCATTCAGTTGATTGGCTAAAGCTCTTCATCGTAATCTATACCTTTCGAGGTTTGTCGCATCCCTAGCTGAAAGGATGGTGCCGGAAGGCGAGAAGAAAAATTTGGCTAGATAAGTCCAATCTGAAATTCCTAGGACCTTTCCAACGCCACAATCAACATGACCATGAGGCTTCACGGGGTCATTTTCATCATGCTGGTAGTGTTTGAGGTCAGGCTCGAACCAGGGACTTCTTGCACATGGGATAGTAGTGTTGACCATCAGGCTACGTTCCCCCACCTTAATCTATACCATTTAACAATAGGTTGGCCAGACATTCGACACATTGCAACACTGCTCATGTATGATATGCTGTCAGCAACCCGAATAATGCACACCTCTAATATGTTATGAACACAATGCAGGTTGTTCGTGCAGGCAATTGAAAGTAATGGGAAAACAGTGTAATAGTAGGTTAAAATAATAAAGTGAAGTAGGAACTAAAATTAAAAGCTCAGAAATAAATTCTCTCTATTAAAAGGACATTTTTTCACGGTTCACTGATCTTAAAGGTAGAGGCCGGATATGAGAGGTAAGGGATATCCACAAATCACCACCTCGCATCAAAATTAAATGGAAAAGCACCCGCAAAAATCTGCTCCTTAAAAAATCTTAGTTTTCGGAATTTTCAGAAACGAGTCCCCAGTGTTCTAAAAACTCTGCAGAATTTCCAGTGAACATGTCAGTAGTTTATTTGTCACAGAACGCAAAATGCAAAATATCCTCCATTATTGGAAGCTTTTCCCCAGTGCCAGAATGCACCACAAATCGCAGAACATTGTCATCGCCACTTAGTAGACGAGAGCCCAACCGTATGGACTTAGTGGACTTAGTGGACGTACGATGACGCTGCAAACCAATCCAGTCGGTGGTTGAGAGCTGAGCAAAGATAGCTTAAAAGCATGTTGATGACGTCAAACTGTGGGTCGAAACTCCCACCTAAAGGACATTTAATTTTAATGGCGTCTTAACATCCCACTCTTCACGTTTAAGCAATTTTTCATTAACTTTAAACAACGGTTCGCTTCTGATTTTACTATAAAAATAAGACCAATTTTAAAAAGTGCAGTACCAAGATCCTGTAGGTTCCTACTCTTTCGATTTCTCTCTGTGCGGTGTGTTTCCAGATAGCTGAAACCATTCCAGACTTCTTCATCATTGTTGAAGCAGGCTGGTACTTCCGTGCTCTGGCTATGTCGAACCAAAAGAGTACTTAATGGTGTTTGTCCTGAAACAAGCAAGAGTGTCAATTTTTAGGCGTATTTCACAACGTAGTAAGAGCCAGCGTCGTTCTGCCTGTCTATTCGCTTAAAACAATTTGCGAACGGCTAAAAAGGGTTTCATGAAATTGACCTGAATTTATCAATGGAGTCCAATTTTCTTCAATATCGGGCAAAAATCACAGGAGTAAGTCAAAATTTAAAATCGTTAGGTAAAAGGTATTTCTTTCAGCAAATAGCGCTGTAATATTTCTTAGCACTTTCAAGTCTAATTAGTGCGAAAACTTTCGTGTTCCAAAGAAAAAATTAACCAATAACTTCCTTTGCGTTCGGGATGTTACCTACGACAATCGCAAATATTGAGTTAAAAATATGAGTTTAACCAGGAGTTTATAAGTACTGTAATAAGGAGTGTTGGACAGTATTCAGGCTCTGTCCTAGCGTATGATAGGAAGAGCATGCAATTCGGAGGATTTTAGTAATACACCCACCCTGTGTGGAATTCGGAAAAGTCATCACTTTCATGTGGTCATATTCTCAGTCAATAAGTCCGTTGGTTTTAGAACTGCTAGTATACCGTTGCGTTGCTTGTGCGGTTCATGTCATGTGTCTAGGCACCAACCTCGATTGAACATAGAACTGAGAGAATCATGTGTAATGCTCAAATACTAGTGTACATTGAATCAGAGTTCTTCACTCCTTCACGTTGTACTTCTGGTATATGATAGTTAGTCAATCCAATGTTAACTGAAAATAATGTACAGTAGACCTACCTCGCTCCCCTTTCCAACCCGGAGAACCTGGCGTACCGGCTGAACCTTAAAAAAAATGATAAAACGTTCGGATCATCATTTTATATGATATATATACCTATATATATATACGTATAAATATATAAATTTTTTTTTTTTATTGTTGTTATTATTGTTGTTATTACATTTTTTTATAATTGAGAATTGGTTTTGGCCAAGCTTTAAACTACGTTGCATTATTTTATTATTTTTTTAAAGAAACATTGACATCATAGCTGGCTCCCCCCACCCCTCAACCCCACCACTGGTCCCTCACGTTTGGCGATGCCATCGGGGACCATTGTGTCTCTGGTAGGTCTAACCTTGGTGGTAAGGCATTCGTGACCCCAACCCAATACCATCAACCCGTCGTCCTTCCTCTGCAGCCGAGCTGTCGTCTTCATTTTAAATTTTTAAACTTTTTTTTTTTTTTTTTTAGTTGTTTTTGTAATCTTTACTTTTTTTTTAGTTTTAACTTCGGATGCCAGTCAGTGACCTCCAGGTCCTTGTCATTCCGGTTGCGTTTGCAACAAACCTATATATTATTATTATTATATACCTTTATGCCCTTTGGTTTTCCCAGGCAAACGGGAGCCTATACAGGGTGAGTCAAAAGTATCGACCCAGTAGAGTTTACAGCCGCACGATTTAGTTTAGCCACCAAACAACCATCGATCGTTGGTCACCACGGAGGGGGCCACATATTACGATCATTAAGGGGTCCCTCCTGGCCCTGCCCCCCTTAAATAAATTTTCTACTTTCGGTTCCTTTAGGAATTGGGCATTGGTCCCAATTTGAGATATGTGCGGCTAGTTAATTCATGGTGAATGCAGAAAACAGCATGCAAATCGGTCAACAATAGCATGAGCTATGACCAAATCTCGTTAGTGCAAATGTTGGCTTCAGTGCATAAAATTATACCCTAAGCAGTTTTGTGAAATGGTTGATGATATATAATACAGTGCTCCAGGAAACAGCATACGTAACGAAATTGATGAGGGTTCGGCTAGGACATGTTTGTGCAGGTGTTTGTAGCACACGTAACAAACTGGTGTTCAACCATAAAGCGCCTGTCGAGGTTCGAACAAATATTTCAACAAATGTGCTGTCTGCCATAGAAACGTACTGTCTACGTC
This sequence comes from Lithobius niger, assembly GCA_023313725.1. Classification (NCBI taxonomy): domain Eukaryota; kingdom Metazoa; phylum Arthropoda; class Chilopoda; order Lithobiomorpha; family Lithobiidae; genus Lithobius; species Lithobius niger. Next base: position 20,862 of record JAHWFP010207380.1, on the reverse strand, counting down.
AACTAGTGACCGGTGCCTCCCTTCCCGAAATCAGTGAGCAAGAAAGAAGTCCTTTCTTGGACACTCAGGGGAATAGGTATTGAGATCAAGCATGGTTGCTCCCAGCCCTGCCCCCCCCTTAATAAATATCCCACTTCCGGTTCCTTTAGCTCGATTGTGGATGTGCAACAAACATGTGCACAAACATGTCCTAGCCGCACACTCATCAACATCGTTACGTTTGCAATTCCTTACTGTAATTATTACAAGCCATCAACCAATTCACACAACGGTGCAGGGTATTATTTCATGCATTGAAGCCAACATTTGCCCTAACGTGTTTTGGTCATAGCTCATGCTGTTGTTGACCGATTTACATGCTGTTTTCTGCATTTACCATGAATGAACTGCCCGCACGCACATATCTCAAATTGTGACCAATGCCCTATTCCTAAAGGAACCGGAAGTAGAAAATTATTTAAGGGCGGCAGGGTCTGGGGCACCCTTTAATGGTGTTAATATGTGGCCCCCTCCGTGGTGACCAGCGATCGTGATTGTTTGCGCCCCAACAAATAGAAACAAACACTATTGCTTCAATAATGCTGACTATTAGAGCCGAGTTGAATCAGAGGGAATCTGCTAGACCGGCGTTTGTTACGCCGGGCAACAACTAGTTTTAAAATATTTGGTGAAAGCTGTAAAATTAAAATACATAAGCTATCAACCAAACCATAAAAATCATAACACAAGTAATATCATCATGGCGCCAGATCAGATCAGGAAACAACCAGGTTGTAGTGTCTATGAAGTTAAGTCTAGATTTAAAATTTTCATGAGACATAACCATGACAACATCATCGGGGAGGGTAGTCCATGTATTTAATATGCGCAAAAAATATTTTCTACAAGTCGATTTTATTACATAACGATTAAATAGATTGGGTTAGCGAGTTATAAAGATCTAAATTAAGAGACTGTGGTCTAAGCGACATAATGATCCAAGATAATCCTGCGATCTGAAACCCCTGCTGATGTGAAACAATAATAATAAACAACCCAAACAACTGCACTGCAGCTCCAATTACAGGTTTCAAAACTCAACGTATTACGTAGTTAATACACACAAAGAAGAAATAATTTCGTTTGAATTTTCCATGAATACTGGATATGCTCAGGACGTAGGAATAAGTTCGTAACCAAACTTATTTAGGATTGGTTTGGTTATGGGATTGTTCAAATGGAATGAGCTCGTAAAGAGTAGACGAACTATAAGAAACCAATAAGCAGCGTCATGTGACGTCATATTGGCTACAAGAGAGATAGCTGCAAGGGGCACTAGATTAAAATGGAGGGTTAAACAACGGCACTTCTAGTCAAGGCAGTGCTTTGAGAGCGGAATTCAAAAGGCTTAAAAAATGTTGTTTTCTCCAATCCCTTATGCTGCTAGGTTGTAATTGGAAAATAAAGATTCCACTTGCTTAAAAATGCAATCTAAAACAAGTAGGCCTAAGCATCACCGAAGCGAAAAATCACCTGTTTCACGACGGAGAATGGGTGTAAAATGACATACAGGGTCATCTTACAAGGATTGGAAAATCCCCACGACTTGTGTGGTTGTGAAACGCGCTGCAAGGTAATGAGGAAAAATACGATTCGCTATTTATGTGGGAGGAAACGTTGGTTCTCTGGTTTCAGAATTTAGTATCGTTCATAAAGAATTCTGACATAGTCGATCAGGTGGTTAAAGGCACGTTTAATGTGGTTATGTACCAGGGTTTTTTGGAGTAAAATTCATAAAGTTTGCAAATTAAAGGCGCTTTTTCACCTGTTTAACTCCTAGATGCAGCACCGTAGAGTCTTCGAGCAATATAAAGAAAACAGCAGAAAATAAAAAATGGAACAACACTATTCGCAACCGCCGCGATTTTGATAACTAAAAGAAGATCACGTGACCCACATCAGCCTATTGGATGACGGAGAATCTGGAACGTGGATGCTGTGTTTAGAATATGGGCAACGCTATCGAAATGGTAAACAGGTGCCTTTAAGGCCTAGTCGATAATTTTGGATACACTTTGAAAACATCACCTCAGCCTCCACAAGAATTAATATTGACTGCAAACAGTATGTGTACTGGTATGGTACAGTGTCTCAAGAATGTGGATTGTCCGTACACAAACTGTGTATTGCCAGTAACACAAGCCATGTGGAGGGTGAGCTGGTACAAAGTGACGTGTTACTGTCATTGCACAGTGTTTTCAGTCTGTTTGGTACAGGATTTTAAGTTCTGCTGTCGGTGCAGCCTTGGTTATAGCTGTAGAAATTGCTACTAGCCAGAGTTAATAAACTGAAGTCTACATTCAAAAATTCTAATATTGTAGAAAACTTACCACATATTTAAATGTTGGATTAAAACCACTTTATAGGAAACATTCAAGTTAAGTGTCTCTAACACTTCTTTGCATCAGGAACCAACCCACCCTTGAGAAACGCACAAAGTACGGCTAAAGAATTTAATGACTTATCACCAGCGCTATAAGGTGAGATTAACTTAAGCTTTGCTTTTCAAGTGCCTACAAAAAATATCTCCCCAGATCTGCGGGATACATTTTTTTAATAAATTACTTTATGTAGGCCTACATAAGAATGAGTACTGTCAGAACGAGATAAACAGTTAGTACTAAGGTGGGTTTAGCCAGCCAGTCAGTTTAGCCAGCCAAACTGAAAAATCTAAGGGACCCCCACCCCCGAAAAATAAAAATCCATGATGCCCTCCCCCCTTTTTCCCCCATCGCAGTTTCCTCCATAGTGTCCTCCACCTTCTGTTAACAAACAATATCTGGCAGCCAAGTGACGTATAAACCTTCTTTAGTTACGCATTCATAAAACCTTTCTATAGCTCGTAATTTAGTAAGATAAGACAGGTTCTTGAGCTGTTTAACTATTGAGTATATGAATATAGCCGTTGTACCTTTTTTTTTATTTCAATGCTTTACGTCATCAAGAACAAAACTGTTACTCTACACTCAAAAATCTTGTGTGTAGATTTACTCTGCCTTGCCACCCCTACCCATCAACAATTTGCTTTGGGTAAAATCATTGTCTGCCTTTCCTGAACGAAGAACACAATGATTCACACTGTAGAAGGTTAAAGATAACAAGTGAGAAGCAATTTTGGTAGAAAAACCCGCCAAGTTTCCAAAAACGATCGGCTTTTGAAGGCAGTGATATCATTCAACCAAGGAAAGGCCGCCAAGGTCAATCCTATTAGCCAAGATAATCGCACCCAATAATACTTTGGACGTTAAATGAAAACTTGAAGATTGCTACAGCGAGCCTTTCCTTGGTTGAATGATATCACTACCTTCAAAGGCCGATCGTTTTTGAAAACGTGGCGGGTTTTTCTACCAGTTTTGGTTTTGGGTGGATTAAAGATAACAAGTGAGAAGCAATTTTGATGAGAGAATTCACGTGTCATGCAGGAATTGATCCCAGGTCTCTGGAACTTGCCTCCTTTTCATATCAAAATGAACCAGCCCAAGCCAAAAGGCTTTTTAGGCTACTGGTAATTTCCTTTTCTGACCAACTGGAAGGATGAATTAAATTATGAGATATCATTGTGTTAATGAATTATTGTTTTAATAAAAACTCATTTATTGTTAGCTTTTCTCTTTTTATTCAAAATTTGATCATTTTCACAGAAAAATGTCAGCTTCAATTTGAATACGTCAATACCTATTATAAATACTATCTTAATGTAAAATTAATGCATAATGTTTGTCACACTCCATCGTTTAATAGGGAAGCAACTTAAAGATTTAGCGACTCTTACCTTTCATTCCCGGCATTCCTGGAGTTCCTGGCATTCCTATCATTCCTCGATAACCGGAATGACAGTCATTACAAGAACCTGGGTCTCCTTTTCGACCCTTCAGCATGGAACCTGGTAAACCCGGTTCACCTAGAAAATAATAAACCAACTTTAGCACGACCTATTTGAGAGTAGTAGGACCAACTTTTCCCCGTGCTCCAAGTAAAGCATGAATCCCTGTATTTTGACTTTTACATCATCCATAGATCTTTATAACACTTTTTCCAAGATCACACGAATGTCCACATAGAACACCTTCTTACCTATATTAGTTTAGTAACCACATTCCAAATATTACCAGTCGGCTACTCCTTGCAACTGCGTCAGTTTTTCATTAGGTAGACTGCTTATGGAGTTGTGTTAAGGACGGTCAAAGTTCTGCGTCCTTTACAATATTTTATAAATACTGATTTACTGTTTCACTGATATGCTACAGGACATTTTCCATGAGACTAGCACATTTACAGTGAAAATTGAAATAGACAGGAAGATAACATACATAGTGAGCCTTACATGACATTACGTCAGTTGTCTTACACTCGAATTATACACTACCTAAGCCAAGCCTACAGAAGATTTGTGCAAAATAAAAAGAAATTCTTGCCTAGAAAGAGAGAACTCATTCATTTAAATACAACCATCTCCTCCTTATTAGCTAGGGGGTACAGTAATTTATGTTAATCAACCACATCAGAATTTGTGTGCCAGGGCCAGCTAGACCTTAAGGGACATTTTTGAGTAGAAACAAGAAATAAAGAAGTCACTCTTCTTTTCCCGATGACACAAATAATTCACTTTATGGAGAGGAAATGGCCGGACCCAACCCAAAACAACAAAGAGAGTCACACTACTCTTGAGGAAGGTACGAGGTTATTCAGTACACAGTGTTCCAGAAAAAAAAACACTTCCTTCTCCCCTATGAAAACTAAGTGGAACTATTACTGAAATAAATCCACACCCCCTGTTCTCGCATTCTAGATCCACTTTCCCTATAACCCCTTCTTAAAGTAGGAAATATATACAAACGAGGGAAGCTCACCACTCTGGTTCCTGACCACCTCAGCCTACTTTCCAAAAAAATGCGTGTTTCGCCTCTTGACTCCATGCCAGTTCACGCACGTGTCAGAAAGTTGACACCATTTAGCATTGATTTGGTGAAATAAGCTACCGGCGATGTTGAATCAACTGGCCTGGATCTGGGAAACGAAACCCACAGCTTCTCTCCCAGATGATCTTGTGACAAGGGATGGAATATGAAGCAATAGTTACAACATGGACACTCCCATGTCCTACGGAGGTGAATCCATTTATCTGCTCCTGCCACTAGTAAATACGTCTCGGCCGGTGCAAACCGGCCAGTTGTTTCCGGTCCGGGCTAGATTGGTTCCGAGTTTTTTATAGGCCACAGTAGGCCAACGGACAATACTCATGTATAATCGTCTCGTGTAACACACCTGCCAGCACAAAAGATTCTTTCTTGGTCGTGCTGCTCCCCTCCGTAATCTTTTTGTTGTGGAATAAAGACTGCACTACTCACTCCTCCACTAGATAGGATAAACATGGTCGCAAGAATTTTTTTATGTGAAACCCGAAACGAGCTGATCTGGGCTGGCCCTCATTCAGCCTTGGCCAGGGCATGCCCAGCGCGAGACGGAATTTAGTAGTGTGAAATCAATACAAGATAACCATTTAGTTGGATAAAGACTGTGCAAAAATAACGTTACCTTTAGGACCCGGATAACCTGGCGGCATTAGTAACAATTCTCCAAGGTGACAAGGTACATCTTCCCCTTTAGCACCTTTTGAGCCTGGTCGTCCCGGCATTCCAGGTAGTCCTAGAACCAATATTGCGTTGAAAGTTAGCCATCGAGTGAAGGTAACCGGAACGGCTAGAGTTTAAGCACTGTGCAAGTTAAGGCTTCAGGAAAATCCAGCAAAAAATCATATTAGCTTAATTTTCGTTGGTAATTATGTAGAGGGGTTTGTTTAGAGCGGTTTTGTGGTCGTTTTGGACGTAGAAAAACGCAAACCTTTTTTAATCAGCTGGGATCAACGTAAATGATTTTATTGTTGGAACAGTTCGCTCGTATTTTTTTAGTTACGCCGGTAAAAATTAATTAAGTGGTTCTCAGGAGTGGTGCTAACAAAAATTGACGCGAGCGGGCAGCATTTTTATTTTATTTTATTCACGATTTTTCAGATGAGGGCAATGGCTTTTTTTTTTTACCAAACAAAACGAATCAGAAGCTTATATTTTCTTGTGGAGTGCATTATATCTATTTTCTAATGTCAGGATGCAACAGTTGCATATTTAATAAAAGTCATTCTTTAAATCGAAGTTTTTAATTGTGACATGCCTGTGAACGACCCTTAGATTCGTTTCGAGGCGATCCTGTGAATGGAGCAGAGAGCTGATGTGGTCATCGGCTCCAGAAAATGTTTGGTGAAAGTGCTGATGCGTGATAGGAATTTTTTTTAGACAATGTCATAAAAACGTTCCATGTGTTAAGAAAAATCCCATGCGTGCGCTGCCGAGAACCACTTAATTAATTTTTAGTGACCTTAAATTAGTTAGTTCAAGAAGTTACTAAGAATATAATAAGAGTTCTGAAGATCAGTTACTCGGCCGAGCGAGAAATACAATACAACATAAATTAGTTCATTTTCTATACTTACTGCTCAGAAACCTATACTATTTGTGCCCAGTGCTCCGTAGGGCAGTACATTGCTACGCCACTTGTAGGATTTCCACTCATTATTCTACGGTGAATTTCGACCTCTATCCCTAAAATATTTGAGGTAGGCCTTCATCTTTGAACTCATTTCTGCATTGCACCACAGCTCCCTTGTCAGTAAATTTGGATCAAATCAAAACAAAATTGCGAACGTTATTATGTTCCAAACAGATAAACAAACAGACACGAAATCCAAATTCGGGCGCTTATTAAAGGCGTCTTTTCAGCTTTTCAACTCCGACATGCTGCACCGTAGAATCGTCGAGCAATATAAAGAAAATAGCGGTAAATTAAAAAAGGCAACATCACTTCGCAGCAGCGCCTCGAATTTTCGTAACTAAACGAGATCACGTGACCCACATCAGCCTATTAGAACTGGAACGTGAAATCTGGAACGAAGAATCTGGAACGTGGATGCTGTGTTTAGAATATGGGCAACGCTATCGGCGCCTTTAAGGCCGCCCGTGCACTGAGCGACTTGCCCTTTATGTAAAACTACGCACTAATCATTTTCATTGGCTGCAGCAACCTGGCCACGCGGCCAAGTCGCTCAGTGCGCGGGCGGCCTTAGGTATCGTTTCGCTCAGTTAATTAAAAGTAATGAATTACTGTGCAAGTTATTAGTAACTGTTATGGGCTACTGTGTAAGCTATTAGTAACTATTATGACTTAATACGCAAGCTATTAATAACCATTAACTATTAAGGTTACTATGTTAAGCGATTAGTAACCATTAACTATTATAGGAAACTAACTTTGGGCCTAACGCATACGAAGCGAACAGAAGTTTATTTGAAATGTACATATAAGTTCATTTTAATGACTCTACCGTACTTGTTAACGCTCCTTAAAATCCGAGTGCATGATGGCTTTTTGTCTTTTGGTGTGAAATACTGCTCTTCGCTAGTTCTTCACATTTTTTATCTGTGTTGTCTTGCCGCTTGCTCCGCCAATTATGGATTACTGTGAAAGCTCTAAAACTTGTCGTTATATGCTCTTGTTAACTATTAGTTAAAGCAGAAGAAAACAGAAAAATGATGAAGTGAGACTGCCAATCATTGTAACTGAACTACACTTTTGATAAAAGAAGTGGCAGCATAGTTTCAAAACGTGCGAAATTGCTAGTAAAGGTATTTTTTTTTTTATCATTTGCAATTATATTCTTTCTACATTCTTTAGACTAAAAGAACTTAGGCAAAAAAGATACATGGCTTTGAATTGTTAATGTGGTGCTCGGGACCACTAGCCTTATAGATCGGGTTCCTTTACTGACGCTGCTAAAAATCGGTTTAGCCATCCAACGGAAAACCAGAATATGTCCGAAAAGAATTTAGCCAGGTATTTCACCTTCCAACTCGTGAATTTCACGATACAAAGCTCCGTCGTCATGAAGTTCCACCCAAATCGGAACAAGAATATGGAACGTTGTCTTTTGCCTAACAGACAAACACACAAACAAACAGACCACGCAATATACAAATTCAATCGAGTATTCGACCTCGCTCGCTCGGCCAAGAATCTCTTTTGGGAGCGTTCACAAATTACGTTAACACCTGTGGAGGGGGCGGGGGGGGGGGGGGTTGAGCAAATATGTTACCATCTGTTATAATGCGGGAGGGCGAGAGTATGAGAAAGTGTTTGTTACGTAACGCACTAATTTCGCAAAATTATTTTTCGCCAAAGTTTTTCGTTACTTTTTAAATAAATTCTTGCAGCTACGCTATAGGCCCTAATTTACGGATTATAAAAAAGAATGGTGAGGGGAAGGCGGTGGTAAGAAAATGTTACGTATTTTCAGGTGGGGATGTCATGCCAAGTGTTACACTGGTATTACGAAGGGGGGTTGGGGGGGGGGGCTACTGCTAGAAAAGTGTTACAGAATTTGTGAACGCTCCCTTACCAATGCAAGCAGAAGAAGCAAAACACAGATAAATAGGTAGAAGATAGAAGCCAAGTGGTTAATTCAATTCAGTTCAATTAAATTTATTTCAGTAAGTAACATTAGACCTCTGAGTAAGAGGGGGCGGGGGGCAAGCCAGCGTCGAGGAGGATGGGAGTTACATCAGAAGAAATGAGAGACATAGTCATGGAAAAAAATCGGTTGGCTAATCAAGTAGCAGGATCGACTCAATCGGTTATTTCATTCAGTTGGAGAAATCACGTTCAACAAGGATCCGATGATTCAGTTTGGATCACACAGGGAAACCTAATATGCACTTAGTTAACTTGATAAATCAAAATCTACCTGGTCTTCCTGGGAGACCATCAGGACCGGGTGGTCCATTAAGAGAAGAGTAGGCCTCGGCAGAACCTAAATAGGGATATAAAAAAAAAATAGAAAAAAAAATATTGTTTTAAACTTTAAAAGTGATACAGTCAGTGGTACTATGTGAGCAGTAGTATAAAGCCGCCCGTGCACTGAGCGACTTGGCCGCGCGGCCAGGTCGCTGCAGCCAATGAGAATGCTTACCGTTTATGTAAAACCATGCACTAATCATTTTCATTGGCTGCAGCAACCTGGCCGTGCAGCCAAGTCGCTCAGTGCGCGGGCGGCCTAATGAGGCTGCACTGGGTTGGGCCACGTAGATAGCCTATCAATCCTTTAGTTGTTTTCCATATCGATGGCTCGAGTACTGCTAAACGAAGAGCCAGGAAACTCGGATAATGAGGGGAGTGGCGGGGAGGAGGGGGTTATTGATTGAACAAGAAATAGATGACCTTGCTAACTTGTATCACGGTCACCCCATTGTAGACTTTTTTAACAAGCACCACGCACCATGGAAACGAATGCGAAGCTTGTAGAAAAGCAAGATCTACTAAGGAAAAGTAGGCAATTTTTTGCTAAATAACAAGGAATAAATAATAAGATATCAGTTATTAAGGGACCAATCATTATTTATGGTTGGGGTGGAGGAAATGCAAATGTCACCAACAAATTTTTGATGAACACCCACATTCTATGCCCTGAAAAAAATCTTCGCCCCCCCCCCCCCACACGCAAGGTCTAAAAGGAATCTGACACCCCTCCCCCCAAAAAAAAACAATTTAAAAACAAAATTATTTTAAAATTATATTGAAAAAGAGAAGTTATAAACGATTACCAATAAATTTGAAGCACTTATCTAATCACTGGTGGGAGACAAATTATCTTTCAATCTAGATTCAATTTACTGCAGTTGCACCTAGAGCGTTCGCTTGTCTCGAAACGAAACCTTCTCACCGGACCGAGAAGTGTCTTCCACCGCTCTCGAGCAGTGCGCTTAGTTGCGTTAAAAAACCAAACTGGCCAGGACCAAGTGAGCACACGAAAGGAGTGTGGTGGGTCGTTCCTTACTTCATTCAAATTTTAGACATTATGCCATCGACTTAACACTAAATTTTACGAAATAAGCATGGCTAGAAAAAAAGGGCCAAAACGAGAAAAAGTAGGTAAATAAGGAATTGCTAATAACCTAAGAATCAAGGAATAAGTAGGAACTCGACGAAACGACCCCTGTGACTCATAGTTTAGGACTACTCTAACCATTGTACTAGATCACAACTTAAAATGATTAGGCTACTCTGTATTTGTGGTGGCTTTTGTTGCTGTTGTTGTTTTGTTTAATGTACCCATCTAGCTGATAGGATTAGCCGTAGCTACAGAGCCTCTAAAATACCTCTATGCATGTTCCACAACTTGTTCTAAGTCGCTACCTCACAACAACTTAAAATGATTACTCTGTACTAGTGGTGGCTTTTGTTGTTGTTTTGTTTAATGTACCCATCCAACAGATGGTATATACAGGGAGATACAAAAGTCCGTTGCACCCCACCAAAAGCCCTACAGAATTGGAATTAAGCATCTGACACATAGGACTTTGTTTTGTCCCCAAGATGGGGGCCGCCCACTGAGCTTGAGTTGGGGCGCCTGCCCCCCTCAACCCCCAGATATAAAATTTAACCATTTTCCTGTGAAAAATAGACGTTTGCTTCCAATTGGGGAAATATGCGCGTGGCCCAGACAAGGTATAGTAAAAAACGGCATGCTAATTGGATAAACGGGATGCGTTTTATTACATCTTCACTGTAGCCCCAACGCCCACATGAGGCTTCCCTGCACGGTGAAGGAAAGTTGTACGGTGCACCCATCAAAGGTCCTACAGCACTGAGAATACGCATCTGACAAATTAAGACCAAGGTTTGTCCCTGAGATGGGGGCCACTGTATGAGATTACATTGGGGCAACAGGCCCCCGTCAGCCCCCAGATACAAAGTTTATCTATGTTCCTTAAACTACTTAACAGAAAAAAAAACACCCCTGGATTGGGAACGTTCAAGCAATACGTCTCGAGTAAGTAATATGTCTCAAGAAATGAGCTATTTTCACCCCCCCCCCTTACCCCTTGTGATCATTCGTCATCAATTGACGAACAGGCATAGGTGATAGTGCCTGAGCGCTTTAATTTACAGGTGTCAGGAATCAACTGCCCAACCCAGGGACATTAGTCATGTTTATTGTAGAGAACAAAAATAATATTGGTATGGTACTTAGGGGGTTGAGGGAGGCAGGGTGCCCCATGCATGCTCCCCCATGCATGCTCCCCCCCCCCCCATCTTAGGGACAAACATTCGTCCTATGTGTTAGGTGTGTAATCTCAGTGCTGTAGAACCTTTGGTGATTGCACCCGCACCGGACAATTTTCTACACCGTGTAGGTAAGCTCTCATGAGGACGTGGGAGCTACATTGAAGATGTAATCAAACACAGCTTGTTTATCTCATTAGCAAGCCATTTTGGGCGATCAAGTTGGCTGGGTCATGCACATAATTCCCCAATTGGAAGCAAACGTCTATTTCTGACAGGAACAAAAATAAGTTTTATAACTGGGGGTATAGGGGGGCAGGGCGCGTCTACGCAAGCTCATGCAGTGGCCCTCATTTTAGGAACAAACTTTGGTTCTATGTGACAGGTGTGTAACCTCAGTGCTGTAAAACATTTGATGGGTGCGCCACCGGACAATTTCCTGCACCGTGCAGGGAAGCACTCATGTGGCCGTGGGGGCTACATTGAAGATGTAATAAAACGCATCCCGTTTATCCAATTAGCATGCCGTTTTCGGCTATCACGTTGTCTGGGCCATGCGCATATTTCCCCAATTGGAAGCAAACGTCTATTTTTCACAGGAAAATGGTTACATTTTATATCTTGGGGTGGAGGGGAGGGGGGGGGGGCAGGGCACCCCAACGAAGCTCTGTGGGTGGCCCCCATCTTAAGGTCAAAACAAAGTCCTATGAGTCAGGTGCCTAATTCCAATTCTGTAGGGCTTTTGGTGGGGTGCAACGGACGTTTGGACCACCCTGTACAGCTGGGGGCGAGCGGTAATCGTCTAACTGGAAAATCACATAATTGGAAAAACTTGTACAGTATAACAGTATAACGGAAAATCGTCTAACACGAAATTCGTATAACATAAAATCGTCTTATCTCCCTATCTCGCTCGTGCTACCGCGCTTGCTGCGGCTATCCATTACACGATTATCCATTATACGATATTCCGTTTAGATGATTTTTCCATTATGCGATATTCCGTTTAGATGATTTTCCAGATTTTTTATTGCAGCAGATATTAGACAATTATCCCATTAGGCGATTTTCCAGTTAGACTTTCGTTCGACGTCCCTATTAGCAGTATAGCTGCATAAAGGAGGAGCCTCTAAAATAACTCTACGCATGCTCCATAATTCGTTCTTAGTCGCCACCCAATGCGGCCAGTGATCGAACAAGTGACCGTTTTTACTTTTGCAGAAAACGTCATTACGTTAAAAATTACATTGTGTAGTTGTTCAGCAATTAAATGTGTGTGAAAAATATAACTTTTCTTACGATTCGTTCAAGAACGTGTTAATTCGCAAGCAGTGTTTAAACTACTTTGAAGGGAAGAAGAAATTATTTCCCCGAAGAAAAGTTCGACTGGAGTAGAAAGGCTCCATGGTAGTTCTCGCGCATCCCCTGAAGTTAATGTCTTTTAGCTTTGCTCCGGTTAAATCGGATTTCGGCGAAATTAAATCAACTGGACTAGAGCCAGAATGCTAAATCTGCAGCTTCTCTCCCAGGCGGTCGACCTTGTGAGGAGTGGTGGTACGCAAAGCAAGATTTACAACGTGGATAGTCCTATGTCCTACGGATGTGTATCCAGCTATAGACTCCTGGTACACTCGCTACTAGTCATCCGATTACTTCCATAGTGAAAATTCTATGTAAAATACCTACCGAGTTTAATTGCAAAGCACAGAAGCACACTACCAAGAAGACTTGTCAACATTTCACAGCTTTTTAGCTGATCTGTAAAAGTAATAAAGGGATTCCATCAGAAAAACTACGTTCAAGGTTTAAACTAGGGACCAACGAATCACACAGAATAACAACACAACATACAGCTCATAAACATAGCCATAACATCGCAAACGTTCATTGTGAACAAAGCCTCCGTCCAGGTAGTGCAATGAAAGCCAGCGTGCGGCCATCTAGACGATTCCAGACGATTAGACGATTCCAGTCTTCGGATCCTCTTCTGGTAGATTGCTTCTTTGCAGTACGGGCACACACCTCCGAGAGGGCAACTATTACTAAAAAGGCACGCTGAGGTGTTTTTCAGGGAACTTTTTTGGGGGTGGATCGTCAGTCTCTTTTTTACCCTTTTATGCTCCTTTCTGCCTCTTTCTGTCCATTTCCTGGCCTTCTTTTTGCCCTTTACAGGCATCTAGACCCTTTGTCTGGCTACAGCGCCTGAATTTATCCATTCAAAAAGCCGAAATAGGGCATATTGTTTTTACAAGGGCAAAAAGCTTTGTCTTATTTGTCTTAACTGTGGCTTCGTTCCTCAGTATCTAGACACACGCTAGTTAGGCAACAAACATCACAACAGACATCACATCAATTCAATTGTCGAGGTTGTAAAACATTGTAGCGCGACGCCATAGCGTCAGTGTCTAATATCCTGAAGCATAGTTGAGCACATTTCAGCTACTTGAGGAAAAATAATAATGCGATACAAAAGCTTCAATTGTGTTCAACTCGAGAGCAATGACGCACCTGACAAAAATTAAGTCGTGTAGGAATGCCAGCTAAGCTGCTGCCTTCAGCCTGTATTTATTGTTATTTATTTATAACGAGTGTCATTTGTTAGTGGTGTAGTACTGTTGTCTGTTTAGAGCTGAAGTTGAAACATTCTTGCGCATTGATGGTGGAGTATTATTGCCTGATTGGCGATTATTGTGCAATGTTTTGTTGGTTGCTTAGCCGTAAGCGGTTGCAGGAGCTGGAGTGGCTTGAAATGGTTGCCATGTTTTAAGTCTCTCCAGTTTCTGCAACCGCTTACCACTAAGCAACCAACAAAACATTGCTCTATTTTATATGTTAAAATGTTTTTTACTATGATTCAGCTAACGTTTGTAGCTAATAGTAACGCTAGAAAGCCATATTAGCAATGTAGCTATGGCTTCGTAAGCTTTAAATCAACGTTATATTTTTCTAAAATTTGTACACCGTTACAATGTTTTTAAGGTTAGTGCCGAATAAAGAAATGTACGGTTTCCGTCAACTCAGTCAAATTTATTCAGCCTACTCACATTGCGATGACACCGACACGACGTAATTTTTCTTCCATCCAAGATTAGCTATTGCAATTCACATCCGCCTCTGAAGTGAGGGTTTCATCGGCTAACTGGGAACTTACCATCGACAGTCGACAGGACGAAATCTTGGCACTGACGTTGAGGCAGCATGCTGGTAAAATGCAACAAGGTATTAGGCCGGGTTTACGCAACGACTCGCCTTTGCTTTCTCGCAGCTATAATATAATCACAATGGCAAAGTTGTCGTTGCCATGGTAACAAAGCTATCTGGATTAGCTAAATCCGACGTCGTTTGAGTAAATACTTGCAGTCTTATAATCCGTCACAATAAGATAAAGAATTCCTCCTGACGAAATTTTCACAACCACTTCCGAACTCGGATTATTCACTGTTTTCATTGCGAGTCGGCATAGCTAAAACCGCCGCCATGTTGGAATTTCAGATAATTTCTAGCTTCTAGCTGCGAGAATGCAAAGGCGAGCCGTTGCGTAAACGCGCCCTTACAGACGTTAGCTACAACCGACACAGCACTTTTCACAAAACGTAAACGCGACTGTTCCAAGTAATGTATGGAACGATTTCTCATACATGTGTTCCCTGCCGAATTTTACAACGTATAATCAAAGATACGTACTCAAATGAAATTTTTGAACATTAACGACTTAATATAAGATGACCAGTACTGCTGTTTGCATGGCAGGCCAACCACCCTCTAGCTTTTACAATATCTCAATGACTGAATGAAGGCCAGGATATTAGGAACCCCATTGACGATATATTTTTTGACTTCACTAAGGCGTTCGATTGGGTGGTTCGCGTGAATTAATTGGCAAATTAGCCAAGCTTGGTGTTAAAGGGAACCCACTAGCTTGGATAACCGATGTTCTGTCTATGAGGTTTCAATAAGTCTGTAGGTAAATAGTCAAAGATGAGATCGGGTTACTAGTGGCATTCCACAGGGATCGACCTTAGGTCCCGTTCTTTTTTTCATATTTATCGTTGTAATGTGAAAATGTCAACATTCGCCAATGATGTGAAACTTTACACTGAAATTTCTAATATGAGCGCAAAAATAAATTTGCGAAATTCCTTGACACATCTGTGAGCGACTGGTCCGATTGGCAGTTACCGATGAATAATACGAAGTGCTGCAAGCCCCGTATGTGCAACAATATGATGTATATGAACATACTCTTGAAGATCGTTCATTGGGAGTGAAGCCGATTATCAAGGACCTTGGGATATGGATTACCCAAGATATAAGATGTCACGCACAAAAAAATAGGGCTACCAGGATACGATGAGTTTATTTAAACGATACTAATTACCTGATTTGGAACTTTAAATTTTTCGTTCGACCTATTTTAGAATACGCAAGCCCTGTTTGGTTCTCACTCTTACTTAAAAGATATTATTCGTGTGGAATATGTCCAGTGGAGGTACTGTAAACTTACACCAGGCTTGTCCAATTTACTTTACGTCTGTTGCCTTGTGAGTCTGGAATCACTGGAGATTCAAAAGCAACCAACGCCGACTTTGTCAAAAATATTCAGTGTTATCCTCGGTCGGGGTAGATGCCTCGAGTTTCTTCACTGTCAGATACTATAGCTTTACTAGGGGTCATCCTCTAAAACTTATTTACCAGCTCCAACAAAAATTACTTTGCCTCTGCCGTTTGTTAATTTTTTAAAATCATTTTAGAATTTAAAATCGACAAATTTTGTCTCGGTGCATATTTTAGTAAAAATATTATTCAAATTATCTTTATCAAATATTTACTTAAAATAACAGCATATCGGCAGAAAGATTGTCATGGTAAGATTGTTGAAGCTCTAGCTTTAATAAAAAAAAATTAATTACAAATTCCCTATTCCTTTGCTACTTTCTATCACAAAAATGCTTATTTTTTTTTTATGTTAAAAAATTTCCTTATTTCCTATTTTTTTGCTTTAAAACCCACTAAGACCCCAGAGCCAGGACAGAAGCTAGAACATATTTTTTTGGAGGGACAAAGGGTAAGTATTATGACCGCCCCCCACTCTATAAACTGGTAGTTTTAACAACTCTCAACTGATGCATTTTTCGCCGCGGCGCCGGGCCCGACAAAAAATGGAAGAAACAGTACAGATGGACCCACACGACACGCATCCAGCTATACACATCTGCATTTCACTGGGATCTAACCTAGACCGTATTTGCAACCTTCTCTCTTGACAAAGACATATCAAGCTAGCAGAAAAAACGGAAGGAGGAAAAAATTATAAATCCAATCTGGCTCGATTTCTAGCTGATTCTAGCTGCTTTATTACTGTTATTGCATATAATTTTTTTTGCGTGGGCGGCTGTATAAATCTTAAAAATAAAAAAAATGTGTTCAAAAGAATTTTTGACAATCCTCAACAGCTCTGTATGGAGGGCCAATTGCCCTCTCTGCCCCATCTCAGTCCTTTCTCCCCTTCCTCTAGTACAGCTACAGCAAAGCTTTATATTAGGCTAATATAATAGTTTTAAAATGGAGGACAGAACTAGCTGCATTTTGCAGCAAATGAAAATATGTTGAACGTAGCGTCTGCGTCTACTTACCAGAACCTGAGCCCAAAGACGAAAGAAGCTATGTCTGTCAATTACACCATTTGCTAAAATACTAAATATAAACTGGGTTATCAAAATATACATCTTCTTCCTTCCACGAATTACTTTCTTTGATAGGTTTTGATTTCAGTGGAGCCCGGCCGATGATAATTTAAAGTCGAATATAGTGATACATGATATATAATCAACATGCGTTAAAAAACTCAAACGAATTTTGGAGTAACCTTGAATTATTACGCTCTGATTAAGTGACTGTAGGAAGACAGAAAATGGTTAGCAATCTATAATTAAAGGGATATACCTCCCAGCGCCATTTTTCTCGATCTTCCACATCAAGTACGGCTCCCAAAGTTCTATTTACTTACCGTTAGTCTTTCCCTAGCTAAAAATCCTTTATAAAATGTGGCGTCTAGGAGATTTTCTGTTGAATATAATGGAACTTTATTTACGAACGACCCGTAAGTATATGATGCTTTGCGCGCTTACAATAACCACGACGTTTCACCCGTGTGTGTACATGTACTAATTTGCTAATAATTACCATGAGAGCAAAAATATAAAACCGTAATGCGGTCAAAATTAAAAATAATTATTCCAATAGATCGTATAATAATAATAATAATAAAAAGGTTTCCCACTACTAAGTGGAGCGGACGTTGGAAGGGCGGTGAGCCACTGACTCCAATCCGAAAGAATGCTGCATGGTAATTTATAATTAATACTGCCGCCTCAAGAACCTGGATAGCGGCAATTTATCTAAAATTCTTCTGAACCTACTTACAGAGGTCGCCGAGACTGCTTCCTCAGTCAGGGAGTTCCAAACAGGAACCACCCTCACAGAAAAAAAATGCCGACGACACTCCAGTCTCGAGGGCTGAACTAAAAGCTTTAAAGAGTGGCCTCTAGTGGAGTGAACAGGGCTCAGGTCGAAGAAAGGCAGGTCCGCAGATAAGAAACCTCGCAAAATCCTAAAGGTGAGCACAAGATCGAATTTCAGTCTGCGAAGTTCCAGAGGTTCTAATTTTAGCCTCTCCAGGCGTTCTCCGGCCGGAATTTCCTTGAAACCAGGCAAACCCTTTGTGAATCGTCGTTGGACTAACTCAACCATATCAATATCTCTAAGCAAGGAAGGCGACCACACGGGGGTGGCATACTCCAGTAATGGGCGCACAAAGACCTTAAATGCCCAGACCCGGATATGTATACTGCCTGAATTAAAACATCGATTCACAATTGCAAGCCGACGGAAAGCCAGAGCAGTAATCTTACTACAGTGCAAGGAAGGTTTAAGGTTCGACGTAAACCACACCCCAAGGTCCCGAACCTCGTCCACATCAGGCATCGGGGTGTTGTTCAGCCTGTATGTGTGGCTCAGATTAAAACATCCTATATGGAATGTGACGCATTTTGGAACAGAGAGTGGCAGCTGCCAAGTTTTTGACCAGTCTGAAACATTTACAATCTCAGATGTGAGAGCGATAGTATTCTGCACAGAAAATTAATGATCTCAGTTCCAAGTTTCAGATCATCAGCAAATTTCAAATTATTTATACCTGAGCTCGTACAAGATAGGACGTTTATATAAATTATGAAAAGCAACGGGCCCAGTACAGAGCCCCTAGGGACCCCGCTCACAATATTGGAAACTGAAGATAGAACTTCTCCCACTCGTACCCTCTGGGTGCGCCCCTCAAGGAAGGCTGTGATCCATTGCAAAATTTGGCCACCGAAGCCCATAACCTGTAGTTTGAAAATCAGTTTCCGATGAACTACAGATTCGAAGGCCTTATGAAAAGTCAAAGTAGATGACGTCAGATGATGCCCCCAAATCCAGAACATTTGTCCACCTATCAAGTGCTACTAGAAGTTGATAGGTCGCAGAACGGCCTGGCATAAAACCAAACTGGTCCTGTTGAATAAGTGAACCTCTTTCTAAGTAGTTCATCATATGATTTCTAATGATAGATTACATTAGTTTGCACGGCATTAGCTGTCAAGGCAATCGGACGGTAGTTTCTTGGATCCGATGTATTCCCCTTTAATCAAAATTAATCTAATCAAAATTATAAAACACTAGCCTAGAAAATTATAAATTATGCTGTTAAAATACGAGAATCATTCCGAAGAACGCAGCTACTATTTCAGATGACCTTAGTGTTCGTATATGCGCGGAAGGCGATCAGCACGAACTGTTAAAAGTCAGGTGGAATGTTATACGGCAGGCCGGATGTCCCTTTAAGAATCGAACGAAGTCAAATTCGTTCCAAGCTATTCAGTATTTTATAACTAACATTTCCTGAAGTTCAAATGTGGCGATTTACACTTGTACGTTGTTATAGGCATTTTTAAATACTTCTAAATAAATGAAAAAAAAAATAAAACAAATTGAAACCGATAAAAGAAAGCCAGCGACACACGGAGAGGAAAAACATAGCAACTTATATGTCGGCATCAGTTTGCGATGCCATCTTCCGAGCAAAAAAACACAACTACACTTCTTCTTTCATTTTGTTACATCAATGTAATGCATTTTCGTCGTATTTCGTATCTGAAATAACAGTTCTTAGTGTTTAACAATAAAAGAATTTTCGAACAAATGCGTGGAGGGCATACATTAAAACCTTTTACCATGGAATAATGGGAACAAGAACACAGTAGTCAAATGAACATAATTTAATGTGTTGTCTTTGCATAGGATGTAAGTACAAGGTTTTAAACTTTTAAAACGGTTACCAGTAAGTTTTAACATATGCTTAAATGTATGTTCATCGTTATTTTATAGAATTTTAAACTAAATTCTGAAGGACCAAAGCTTTAAATCGTGTTCATTTGGCTACTACGCACTTGTTCCCATTGCACCATGGTAAAAAGTTGTAATGTATGCCCTCCATGCATTTGTTCGAAACTTCTTTTATTGTTAAACACTAAGAACTTACTATTGTTTCAGATACGAAACATGACGAAAATGCATAGAATCGATGTAACTAAATGAAAGAAGTGTAGTATCTGTTTTTTACTCGGAAGATGGCATTGCAAACCGATGCCGAAATATAGGTTGCTGTGTTTTTCTTCTCCGTGCGTCTGGCTATCTTATAGCGATCTAACTCATCGCACGCTCTTCCAACGATACAAATTGAAACCAATGCTTACAGCAGTTAAAATGAATACATAATGCAAACTTAACGAATCCTCCAGCTAGAAATCGTATGACCACTTCATTTTTATTTTACGATTAAATTTATGTTTTTGTAATATACGGCTTCACCAAAAAAATAAAAATATATATATATATATATATATATATATATTCTAAGAGGATTTTTAGTCCCTTCGGCTCATTTTTTTATTTACTCCCCCCCCCCCCCCGCCCCCCGCCCCTCCCTCCTTCCAGTTATTTACGCGACTGCTGTAACTGCTGGGCGGGAGGTTAACACTGGAAGTTCTTGGTTCGAAGAACTTGATGAAAATGAGTCAACTGACGTCATTGTTCAATATTCATTCGGTTGAACGTGCGTTACGTGTGAATACATCATGTGAAATCCTGGTAGAATGGGAACCGCAAAATACACATGTTCTCAGAAATTATTCATTTTATTGTTTTGTACAAAGTTCCTTAGAATCATCGTTTAAAAGCCACAGTTAATCCATCACCGATAACAAGTAAAGTGACGTCAACGCGTTCGTCTTTGACCAGTTTATCGTTGAGGGCTTTGATCTCGGCAGCCCCTGGTCTGCTCGGATTTTCTTCAAGGACAGAACCATCCCACAAAACCTGCAAAAAATTAAATGATTTTAATACAATCAGCAGAACAAAACTGTGCGATATTTGTTTATGGTAAACTTCAGGAAACAATAAGCAATAATTATTAGTTTGGAAAAAAAAATGAAGATATACCAAGTTAAAAATAAAGCATAGCACACGTATGCACAATTGCACATTCGAGACGTGAACTGGAGTAGTGTGTCACTGAGGGTACTAAGCCCTTTCTTAAAGTCGCTTCAACTCAAGTCGACCTGAACTCACATCGCTGTAAACTGAACTGTAAACGTTAAAGCGCTTTAGTAATCCCAT
>JAHWFP010207379.1:35244-46568 GCA_023313725.1 Lithobius niger | reverse complement strand
CGCTCAACAATGTACGTCGGACTGATAGCTTCAAAACGGGTGAGAAGGAGGATATCGCCCGCTTTCCTCATGCTGGAATCCAACACTCGGAAAGCGGGCGATATCCTATACTCCGCACCCGGTGGCGAGAACTTAGTTCTCAGCACTCGATTACAATACAACGATGCAGGACACGACAATGAACGAGGGCTGTTCTCTGCACGGGCACTGAGAACTAGCTCTATTATTTTTTAACGAAACCCGTGTTACACTAGTCTCATTGTGTAAATTAATTTACTTTCTAAACGGCAAGTTATCTTTCATCATAATAAATACTGAAAACGCTCAATATTTCAAGCATTAAAATTCATTACAATATGACACCTATTGTGAAAATTTAAAGTTGCTCCTTTAAAACTTTCTTTAAAATCTGAAGTTTCGGCAGCACATTTTTTTCTTGCTTGTGGAGAGGGCTAGTTTCCATGTAAAATATCGGACGCACCAACGAGGGCGCCCGCTGAACAGCAAACAAAAAAAAAGGGTGGGGGGGGGGAGGAGCTTTTTCTGAGGACTTTTTTTTGGGGGCGTACCTTATTTGGCCTAATCGGTACTACAGATCATCGAAAAAGCCTTTGTTTAAACATTTTTGATTTTGTTTTTATCGATTTCCTCCATGATTTTGTGTACCAAAAGAGTAAAAAGGCAAAGAAAAAGGGTTAAAAAAGGGGGGAGGGGGGGGGGGGAGGAATGGCTTCAGCCCCAGTGTACTGCGCCCTTGCGCACCGACTTCCGACACAATCATCTCCAACATTATATTACATAATCTCTTTCGAAATTCTCCATCAAAATAGAGAAATCAAACAAATCCTCGAATGCCAAATCCGAAGCCATAATAGAACACTATATGCAAAAGAAAACGTTTTTTTTTCCTTTCCGCCTTGCATTGTTGGACTATTCCGTGCACTACATCATTATTGGAGTCGCGTGCTTCTTCATTCTCGGGCAGAGATGCAGACATCGGTAGATAAATAAGTTATCGCCTGCTTCCCTCGTGCAAAGAACCAACAATCGCTCAGGCCTGCGACCATCGACATTGTTAGTTTTCAGCACTCGGGAAACAGATAACCTATAGAGCAGTGACACGACGTAGTATTATTGTATATAACTCTATGCTGGAGCCTTAATGGGTTAGCTGCAAGGGGCACTGCAGAGAGAAACATTAGAGCGTCATACTGAAGCCGATGCTGTGAAGAGTGATTTCTTAGACCTAAAACGCGCGATTTTTGTTGTTGGAGAAAACAACGCTATTTTAAGCCTAAGAAATCCGCTCTTCCGTTGTTTTTCCCTCCATTTTTATGTAGTGCACCTTGTAGTTATGCCCTTCAAAACCCATACTGGTGCCAATATGGCGGCAAATGTCACTGCTCTATACATAACATGCATTCGCAGGGACTTGACATCTCGATGCTCGCTCGTCGCATGGATACAGAGTACTATACACATAATGAATGGGGTGAAACCAGTCAGAAGCGTTATCGTAGAACAATCCATTTTAAAAATAATCACTGGAACCCGCGCTGAGCGAATTTATTGTTAACATGTGTCTCGTTCTAAATAATTATTTACACCGCTCGGTTGTCCAGATTGATCTGAAGCTTTTTAGGTTTTGCTATCCCAGTCAACTTACGGTAATAGCCGGGGCTTTTACCTCGATGCTAAAACGCTTCTTGGGTTGCTCTGGACAACGTCCGAGTACAAATGACTTCGAACGTGAGACAAGTTATCAATAAACACGTGCAGCGCGAGTTTAAGAGTGAGGGCGCATTTATGCAACGCCTCGCAACGTAAATTTTCTCGCTCAATAAATTTTTACTTAGTTTATTGCAAATACGATGGTGCTTCTCGCCTTAAACAGATTGTGTGGCTTTTGAGCTGTCTGCATCTAATAACCATGGCAACGATGCAGAGGGCGATCCTCACCTCATGGTTCGAGACAAGAAATATGATACACGTACTGGTATGACGGCATTGCTTTATGGCATCAACAAAACAATTTGTACTGCAGTACAAAACGGTGGACTGCATTCTGAACGCCACCATTGGATGATTTGTTTACGATTTGACAATTCCGTAACGGGCGACATGTAGGATAATGACTGCTCGCTGTGAGATGTTATATTTTCTTCGATCGTTTTATCACCAATAGGCGAATTGGTAAATAGCGTGAAATTACGATAACGTGGTACCAATTTTCACATTTACTCTACCCTTGTTATTTATAATATATTTAATTGTTTAAGTATTACTGCGTTCCTTTGGTAGAAATTGGAAACTCATCGTAATATAAAGATCATACCAAAAACCAAAACTGGTGAAAGGAACTGCCAAGTTCCGAATGGTTCGGCCCTTCAAAGGAGTGATATCAACGCACCAAATCACTCGCCAAATAAATCACACCGACTAATACTTCGAAGGTTAAATGAAAACTAGAAGGTAGCAATGTTCAAGTATTCATTTAACATCCAAAATAATATTATTCGGTGCGATTAACTTGGCGAATGTTTTGGTGTGTTGATATCACTCCTTTGAAGGGCAGAACCATTCGGAATTGGCGGTCCCTTTTACCAGTTTTAATTTTTGATAGGAAATCACTTTTTTTTTTAATTGTGTATGAGACCCATCTCAACTAGCCTGCAAATGTGTAATAAAGTGCCACGTCAACAATAGCTTGAGTGGAAATGATTCTAATATTTTAATTTCATATTACTCATTACAGAGGCCGAACCATTTTCTACTTAGTCGCCTCTTTATCAGTTTTTGGTTTTGTTTTAATTTTTTTTTTATTTACTTCATATCACTCCTTTGTTAGGCTGAGCAATTTTTAACTCGGTGGCCTCTTTTCCAGTTTTTCGCTTTATTTTCCACATTTTGTTCGTTTTTCGTGAATGGACGTATAGACCCAATTTCTTCTTATTATTATTATTGATTTCAAGAACGGCAACGTTCCACTGGCCATCTGCCCTACAAATCAAAAACAAAGCCAACACACAATTTCTTTGGCAGTGGTTTAGATTTGTGACGCTTAAATACATAAATACGCTTGACCCAGCGTAAATGACGGTAACAAGGTCCTCTGACGAGCTCCTTTACAATTAAAAACGCATGCAAAAATTATTTGCAAATGTATGTCAAAAATGTATGCAAACACACGCTTTCCCCTCTTTCACATACGGGGAATGGTGGTAGGATACATTGTAACGTGCTTACATGTACGGCAATGCACACGCACGCAGTTAGCCCCTCGTGCGGTGCACCTTGCCGTTAACATGGATGCTACGCGCCGCTAGCTACCATGCACACATGGCAGCTGGCCCGGCGCCAACATCCGGGTAAGCGAGCCAGTCCTATTGTTCTACTAGTCAGGACCGGATCGCGCCAGTTCGCCGTCACGTGACGTAATGCCTCAGGCAAGAGCCTATTGTTCTGCCCCGGCCCGCTTGGGTATAAAACGGGACAGCTTCGACAGCTCGAGCTAATTGGTGTGTGGTGGTCAGACCTGCAAGTCGAACCACCAGAGCTGATCAGGGCAGGACAAGGGGATAAACCTTGACCTAGCGCCTAATATGTAATGCTAAGTGTGCAGTCCCCTAGCTGTACAGTAAGAGGTGAATTAGGATTGAGCATTGTGTCTTATGAATAATCGTCCATCTCCTTAGCAAGCACTTACAACATGCCGTCATGCACCGGCAAATCGGCTGCATTTAATATACCAGAAGTGAGCGACTGTGCGGTGTCATGTTGCTAGCGCACGTGTTACGAGCGCACCGTGTTTCTAGCGCACAGACAGAATGAGCCCACACCCGGAGTTTCACGATTGCTTGCGTCATACGCTTTAGGATTGCCGAAATCCAATTGTACAGAGTAGCGCGCCCCCGCAGTTGGTGTTTTTTTTTTTTACTTATCTGCTTAGGGTAAATAAAAAAAAAAGTAACTTGTTTAACAGATTATCAGCAACGTTCTTATTTTTCATTAAAATAACTTTAACAACCGCGCATAAAATAAAAACTTACCAAGTTAAAATGCAAACACTATATTCTAAACGTTAAGTATCATGTAATTTATACCACGCGCCGTGGCTGTTTGCTGTGACGTGCATATCACGTGACTGGGCTAGTCCAATCAGACGGCCAAACAGCCGTTGTTCTCGTTCGTCATTGGCTAACTCATGGTGACGTCACGACAAACAGCCATTGCGCATGGTTTAGTATAGTGTATATTCTTTATACATTCGTAAACGTAATTCTATAGTGAAAGTAACGAACAGGTTTCTGCTGATTATCAACAAAACAATGACAGACACGAACGAAGTGAAGAAGACAAAGACTTCATGAATGTGAATAAAAATGACGTCACGCCTTGGAGTTTTTGACATGCGGGTGGTCCTGTGCGCTCGATGCACGGTTCCTCATGGTTGCGTGCGCTCGAACACACGAAATTTGCTTGTGCGCTATAGTAACAAGTGCACACGAACCACGGAACCAAGTGTGCAGTTAAGCTGCAGTGTAAAACAATGCCATTTTCTATTGCGAATTCTTACCTATGCGACGTGAGTATCACAGACGTTCCCTTCGTTTGGCTAGCTATAACCACCTCCCACATTCTTCTCCGTGACGCTGGATCCACTCCAGTGGTAGGTTCATCCAACATCACGAGGCGAGGGGAACCAATGAAAGCCAGGGCGGCACTTAACTTGCGCTTTGTACCTAAACTATAAAGCCTTAAGTTCAAAATGTTTTCCATCTTTTAACTTATTTAGTTTTCAGCAATATTATTCCCCACCTGTAGTCGGCAGTTGTCTTGTCGGCATATTCTCTCAATCCAAACTGTTGGATATAGGCATCTACAACGGAGCCAACCTTGGATTTAATACCCCTTAAATGGGCCATCACAAACAGCATCTCTCTGCACGTCATGTAGTCAATAAGCGTGTGGAATTGCGGACAGTAGCCGATTTGGGGCAAGTACTGAAAAGAGATGACATAAAAAAAATTGTTACAATCTAGTTCGAAATGTCAGAAAGTCTTGGCAGCCAATGTAAAACTGACATGACTGGCTAGCATTAGTTCATGCCAGTTTGGGACATTACTCAAGTACAGTGGTCAGAAAACAACTATATCTTATTAACACTGGCGATAGCCAGTGTTAGTAAGGGTCGACCTAGGATCGCTGTGTTAAACACTCAACTTTGAGAGCTTATAACTCCGTTAAAAGTAAACAACTTTAAACCAAATTTGGAATCTAGCCTTGACTAGTCATAGCCTGTCTGCAGTCCAAAAACTGTGAAATTCGGTCAAGCCAAACCCGAGATACAGAGAGGGGCCAAATAGACAACTTCTTGTTCTGCTTCTTCTTATTGATGGTGATGATGATGATGTTGTTGTTCTGGGGATACTTTCGTCTGTCCTCTCTGCAGGGCAAACCATAAGTCCTATAACGCTGGTTCTTAGCTCATTTTACAGATATTGCTCTGTAGATGTGCCCTTTCCGTAAGGTATTTTCTAATTGGTCCAGTTGTCCAGGGGTTATGGAGCTCTAAACGACCAGATTGATTGTTTTACATTGTTTTAAACATTGTTATTATGCAACAATGCCAATTAACAAAAGCCAGCTGCAAGACGTAGACTGTAGATTTAAAAAAATGTTTTTATTATTAACACTGGTGATAGTACTAGGGTCTCTGTGTTAAACTATCAACTTTGACCGTCAACTGCACTGTTTTACAGTTTAGCTGCAATTCTAAAAGTAACACGAATTAATAAACAAAAACGGAACGTTAAATGTTTAGAGTAAGGGTCTCAAAAGTCAAAACCTATAAGGAACACGGACAAGCTTTGACAGTCAGGATCTAGGTGTACAATTTTGTCAGCAGAGGCTGGTAAGCATTAGACCCTTACTACCCGGTGGTCAGCAATAAATATATTTTGGCAAAAAACTGTAAATCCTGCTGTAAAGACCCATGTAATGATCCAGTTGTAGTATGGTATACGTTTCCTGCTTTGCGTTATGTTGAAAATTATTTTTCGATTTAGTAACAAGACAGCATATTCGCAGCATGGAGCATTAATTTGGTTATCCTCTGCCATAAATCTACGAGATATAATAAAAAAATCTAAAGCAACAAAAGATAAAATGCCGAATCGTCACAAGAAAATGGTGCTCTTAAATTTCCATGACAATATTGTAAGAACAAAGAAAACCTGCTACAACCGTTCAGACACACGGTCTATCCAATAGACTAGAATTAAGCTAACCACCGGGTAGTAAGGGTCTAATGCTTACCAGCCTCTACTGACAAAATTGTACACCTAGACCCTGACTGTCAAAGCTTGTCCGTGTTCCTTATAGGTTTTGACTTTTGAGACCCTTACTCTAAACATTTAACGTTCCGTTTTTGTTTATTAATAAGTATCAGTTAGACGATGGCGTTCGGCAACAATGAAATAAGACTTTCGCTGTTTTTCCCCACGAAGGCAATAAAGCGAAATTGTTGCCGAAAGCTATCGTCTAACATACTGTACAACGACGAGTTGAATCGTTAGTAAACAAGCCATTGTTGCAGCAATAGAGCCAGTGTTAGCGCATGGTTGCCGAACTATAATCGTCGAACATCATTTGTAGAACAACGATTTGTATTGTTAGCAACCGAGCTTTTGTTGTGACAATATAACGAGCCATTGTTGGCGGACTCGTTCTTTGCTCCAACTTGTTTTTAAAACCCAATAACTGCAATAAATGCCTTATTTGTTTATTTTAATCAATTTTAACTCTTTCCTTCGGGTCTTCTGCTGCAATAACTATTATTTTGGAAACATTGATACGTTAACACTCATAGCGGTAGTAGATTTATTTACATAAGAACCAAAGGCCTTCGTCTTTTTGCTTACGTACGTAAGAACCCACGCCTTCGTTTTCTATACCTAGAATTCTTTTTTTTAATTAAAAAAAGTAATAGTTGTTAATTTAAAGTGTGAAAGAGTTTAATAATACTTTAGAAACTATTTGGGATACGTAAATATGGACATTGATTGTATTTTTATTACTTAAGTAAGAACCAAAGACCTTCGATTTCTTTCTTACGTAAGTAAGAACCCGCGCCTAGCCGTGGTTCTCACTAGTGGTAAGACAACAATTTCATTGTTGCAGCAGATATATGTTTTCATGATACTTGGGTGGGTGACCGCCTGTGATTCTGGCTGTTGCAGACATAGGGCCTTAGGGCTTCGGGCAGATGACCAGGAGTGGTTAACGCTCGTTAAACCCTTTGATGTTATCATGATATCAATCCACTGCTGCAACAATGGTCTAACAATGAAAGTGTTGTACAAATTACTGTCAGTTTCAAATGTTAAAAAGTCTTGACAGACAATGTAAACTGACATCATTGGCTGGCATTAGTTCTGTAGTTTGAGTACCGAAGCAAGATGAACAACAGAATTCAACCTTGAAATCAGTTGGAATGCTTGAGTGAGGTTTATACCTGATGCCTGTAGATAGCTGTTTGCATTGGTGCAGCGATATGGGATGGTAAGGCGGCTTGAATATAGGGCGAATTGTGGTTATGGGCTCACAAATTCTATATGAACGGACACGATTGTCAGGCGGTTCACTTTCACCCAAGATTCTGACAGGGCCTCTGTTACTAATATAGTTGGTACCATGGCGCAGCTGATGCTGACTCATAGTTATATTTTTCTTGATATAGGTTTTTTTTTTTTAACTGTGGATTCTATAACAAATTTGTAAGGTACATTTTTAATTATATTTTAGTTTTTGCCGAATAATTAAAAAACCATTTGAGCTACTGACTTTTCAGTAACACCAATGCAGAGCCCTCGAAAAAATTGTTCGAATGGTGTATTCAAACTTAAAAATCGGTCAAAATTTGCTCAAGTTATGGATTTGAACGCGAATATAAGACATAAATAAGACGAATATAAGAAAAAAACAAGTGCACTTGCAAGTCAAGGTTAATATGAGAATTCTTGGTGAACAATCCAGAGTGACATCTTTGGCTAGCATTAGTTCCTTTCGAGCTGTAGCTTTAGATCTTCCTGGGGCAAAAAAATTCATCAAATCATCAAAATTCATCTTAAAATTATGTTTTTCTTTCCACTGACAATACAGTAAGGCTTTCCATTCACTTTACATTAGTAAAGCTTTATGCACTAATGCTTTTCGTCCTGTTTAGTGTGCACTAACACTATCCTTTCCATTGACAGGTCCCTAAGGATTTCATTTCTGCTGAATGAGAATTCACGCTTCCCCTTCCATTGACTGTACAGCGTGGTCCATAACCTTTGTCCAGGGGCCTGTAGAAAAGGAGGTTGGATGTATCTTATAACTGAAACTATTTTTCATTAATACATTCTTTTCTAGTTCTTTTGCAGTAAATAAACCATGGCGAACGTACTGAATGACACAGAAGACCAGCTATTTATGGATCGAGTAAGAGCAAATGCGTAGTTCTTTTTGAGCATCTATTACATTCTTATCCGAAGAGAATGGGTGCTATAAGGGCAGCCAATGGCGGACATACCTCACACTGGTTATATTTGGTTGTAGAATTCATTATTGAAGCTAAATACAATCGTTGCATTCATACTTTGTTTTTTCATTATGGTTCCAGACCCCTGGACAAAGGTAATGCACCACCCCGTACAGTGCTTTCCTGTCTACTGTATGTGCACTAATGTTTTTTTTTTTAATTTCCATTGAATGAGCACTAAAGCTTGTACTGATTGAAAACCGCACAGCTTTCTTTTTCACTGATTGTGCACTAATACTTCCTTTCCATTAACAGTGTACTGATGCTCTTCTTTCCCCTGTCTGTGCTATTTACCGAAATCCAAAGCAAAATTATTTATGAACAAATAAAAGATGACAAGACGTGGGATTAAAAAAGTACCACGAACAGTTCGAAGTTGTATTTTTTAAAATAACGGCTTACAAATAATTTGATTGCCTATTATGTTGGCTCAATCCAAGTGCAACCAACATATTGGCATAACAGGTTACCGTTACGTTAGTTCAATAAGGTGCAACCAACAGGTTGGTACAACAGGTTGATATTACGTTGTCCCAAATAAAGTGCTACCTGCACATTGGTTTAGCAAGTTACTATGACGTTGGCCCAATAAAGCGGTACCAATCCACGGCGGACGAATCAAATAAATACGTTGGCCCATTGAGAGTTCCAATGTATTGGAGGCTAGTGTAAATACTATGTTGGTCCAATGATAGTATGCAGACATGACGGCTGAGAGATTAAGGTTCAACATTGGGCCATTGTTGTTGATGGCAACCCAACATTGCACCAACATTAGTCCAATGTGTGTAAGCCAATGCCAACGAGTCGCCAACGTCGCCGATGGTTGGCCAATGTTGGCCCGACCGTCGAATGTTACCTGGGTAAGTGTGCCGGTTTATGTTTAAGAAGTAAAAGAAAAAAAAGATAAGCCTCCATTACCAAGAAATCTTGTTGCTATAGTTGCAGATAGAATGTGGTGAAAGTAATTACAGAGCGATACGTTTCTAATACCAATCCTGATGTAAACAAAACGACTGTGCAGGGATGCTTTCCTTCCCACTTCCTATGTGCTAAAGCTTCTTTACCACTGACCATGCACTAAAGCTATACTTTGACTATGCCCTAATGCCTACTTTCCAATGACCAAACATTGCTACTTTCCTTTACATTGGTTGTGCCTAAGAGCTTTTATTTTCACTGACGATAATAAAGTACTTTCCATTCCACAGAATGTGCACGAATGATTTTCTTTTCAGTTAATGCACACACATGCTTTTTGTTCCATTAACTACACACTACTGTTTTCTTTTCCACTAAATGTGCATTATTGTTGATTGTGCCCTAATGCTTTTCTTTCCTTTAAATAGGCAAGGCTACCTATACGTAAAGGCTTAACGTTAGAAATTCGACGCGTCGTCCAGTTAGCCACCGATTCTGCCACCAGTCGCGCTACTTACACCCCAAAAATGAATTGCTCTAACATGCGGACTGAACTGTGAAAGGCACGTATGACACGCGATATGCGGACTTTAAACTTAAAACACTGCATTGATACCAAATAATTAAACTTTAACAACAATGGCTTCACGCTACGTACCTCTTTTTTCACTCGACGACAAAACAAAGCCTCCGGAGGTTTAATTTCATGAATTTCAAGCAGAAGAGCAACCAAGGTACGTGTGTATTGTACTGTATGATACGTTACGGGGCGTTTTCAATTCTCATTAAAAATGTGTTAAACGATCCTTTGACGTAGCAGTAAATCGTCCGAAGACTTCAAAAATAGTCACCATTACAGTAAAATAATGTTCGTTTAGCGCTGCAACACCGGTAAAATCTAATAATGAGAAGATATCACGTTTTTGTGCATCTCGCATACACTAATCAATGCTACGATTCGGGTTTTTCGTTCTTCGTGCTTTCAGTTCAGCGCAACGCTTGGACGACGCGTCCTACGTGAAACCGAGCGTTAAGCCATTACGTATAGGTAGCCTTGAAATAGGCAGTCCTACAGCTTCCCTTCCACTGACTGTACACTAGTGTTTTTCTTTCCATTGACAGTACACTAACGCTTTTTCCCCCATTCAGTGTGCACTAATGTTTTGCTACTCACTGACTGCACTAACTAGTGTTTTCCTTACCACTGACTACGCAGGAAGGCTTTCCACTCACTTTGCAATAGGGCATTACGCACTAATGGTTTTCTTTCGATTAAATGTACACTAATACCATCCTTTCCATTGACTGGACCCTATAGCTCAGTTTTCCACAGAAAGAATTCACCCTACCCTTTCCATTGACTGTAAACAGTGCGTTCCTGGCCAATGTAATGCACTGATGTTTTTTTTATTTCCAATGAATGTGCATTAAAGCTTTCCTTCGTGTTTGCTGAACACTACTGCTTGCCTTTTTTTACTTACTGTACACTAACGATTCCTTTCCATTAACAGTGCAGTAATGTTTTAGTTTCCCCCCAATACCCGTACACCAAATGCCTTTCTTTCCATTGCCTATACCCTAGTTCTTTCCTTTCCATTGACAGTACACTACTGATTTCCCTTATATTAACTAGTGTTTTTCTTTCTATTGACTACAATAGTGTTATCCTTCCTAATAATTGTACAGCAGCACTTTCCTTTCCATTAGATGTACACTAAAGCTTTACTTTCCAATGATTGTACTATATCGCTTTCCGTTTCACTGTAAGCACTAGTGCCTTCCTTTTCACTGAATGCCCACCAATTTATTTTTCTATTGA